>OX333073.1:6331930-6426930 GCA_946863875.1 Alloplasta piceator | reverse complement strand
TTTCTAGAAGTAAAATAATGATGAATTTATTGCAAAGAAATAATTTTGTTCGAAAAAAATAATTTCGTATTGAAGTCATTTTTTAGATCCAAATAATCTCATGTTTATAATGCCATAAATAATTTTTTTCGAAAATCGTCATTTTAGATTCAAATAATCTAATGTTTATGATGCGATAAATGTGATTAATCTAATGAATACAAATTCAATCAAATCTATTAAAATAAAAATATTTTTTGAAGTAAAATAATAATGACTTTATTGCAAGAAAATAGTTTTTTCGAAAAAAATAATTTTGTATTGAATTCGTTTTTTAGATTCAAATAATCTAATGTTTATGATGCGATAAATGTAATTAATCCAATGAATACAAATTTAATCAAATCAAAGCATTTCATTGTTGCTATTAAATGAGAGTTTAATATAATAGATTTGTGAAAATATTTCTATTAATGAAGAGTGATTTTCTTAGTTCAACAAATAAATAATCGAATTAATACTTTCATTTAATAAATAAATTCATGTTCTCAAATTCATTAATTTTTTCTCTCAGTGCAGAAAAAAAAGTATTAACATTTATACGATTCAAATATTCACATTTTTCCAATGTTCGTTTATCTCGAATATTAGAAATTACTACTTTGGTAATACGATTCTACCTTGAACTGATACACTTGTATTAACTACCTGATATAAATGTATAAGCTAATATGAAGCTTATACTTTGTTCATACAATTATGTAACAATATTCTGAACTTCTGAGCACAAAAAGATTCGCCATTGCTCACCATTTTTTTTGCTACGTTTAGGTAAAGCATGATTTTTGTCTTGTTTAGTCCAATACGACATTTTTTTTCCATTTACAGTTCATGAAGTACTGCAGTAATTTTTATTGACAGCTCTGCATGAAAAATTACTGGATTTGCAGCTCGAGATGTCGCAGTACCGAACTAATCCATGAATAATCACTGGATTTTTTCCATGCTGTAATACTGCCATATTGCAAAACTGGTTACAGTACTTTTTACTACTTGAAGTAAAAATTACGGTCCGGTGAAAATTACTGGAGTACACTACACTAGTTATTATTATTTGGGTTTCCTATCCTATCTAGTCCTTACTATCTAGTCTAGTTATTACTATCTAGATTATTACTGAACTGGTACAGTAAATTGCACTGGTTCTTCAACTACGGGTTATTTCTCCCGTTTAAAATTCATACCCCAGTAATTTTTATTTGCAACTCCGCATGAAAAATTACTGGATTTGCAACTCGGAATGTCGTAGTATTGGACTAATCTCTGAATAATCTCTGGACTTTTTTCCATGCAGTAATTCTCTAATATTACTGAACTCGTTACTGGTCAATTTTTACTAGCAGCTTTACATGAAATACCATTGAAAAAATTACCCCAGTAATATTGACTAGCAGCACCACATGAAATAACACTGAATTTTTAATACTCCAGTTATTCAAGTTAAATTACTCCAGTACTCCAATTACTCCAGTAATTTTTACCAGCTAATTGGAGTACTGGAGTAATTTTTACAAATTTCTGGAGTAATTTTTACTAGCAGCTCCACACGAAATACCACTGGATTTGCAGCTTCTAATTCATCATTCCCGTTTCTTACTGTCATCAAGAAGTATATAAGTTGACAAACGTTTTACAGAATAACGTGGTCCACGTCTCGCAGAGATCGATGACATTTTTTTTCCTTTGTATGCATTTTTCTTCACGAGTCTCACTTCACGCGGCGTCTGAATGTGTGGAATAAAAATATAGGTGGGATGAGGGCAGCCGGACGAACGAGGCAAGACGCTTGTTCCATGGGGGCACCGTATCTACTTGTTCTTTCGATCCCATTTTTCGAAGATGGCGAGGGTTCAAAAAAACAAGGCAGAGGAGCGAGAGAGAGAGAGAGAGAGAGAGAGAGAGAGAGAGAGAGAGAGAGAGAGAGAGAGAGAGAGAGAGAGAGAGATAAAGGAGGCCAGAGAGGGATTGAACAAGATGAAAGAGGAATCGGCACCAGGTTATGGAGCTAACACGAAGGAACGAGAGCCTCCCCCTTTTGTCCTGCTTCGTCCATTCGGCCGAGAATGATCCGAGACTGGAGAGCACGCGACTACCAGACGGCAGGTGTGCGAGATTGTTGCACCCGTGGCAGATGTTGTCCGCGAGAATACAGCCTTATTCCTTCGTCATGATGTGCGTTTCTTCATTTATCGTATTCCTTCATCCTTTAAGTGCGAGCGCGCATCGTCCTTACAAGTAATTATCCTAGACCTGCTGCTTAACTCAACCGCACGCAAACCATAGGATGGACTTTTCCAATTAAGGGCCTACATCACACGGAACCGAGTGTCCATTGGACATCCATCGATCATCCATAGATCCTTAACACGTGCACATCCACGATGGACGTAATGCGGACATACATTGAACATCCATGGTATACTTTTGATTGGACAAAATGCGATGGATCACACAGGACGTATATTGTATGTCCACAACCCGTACCATTTCTTGAGCTACAAATATACACAACACGGCCATCCATGGTATGTCCATAGGTAGACATTAAAAAGCTTTTAATTCAGGATAGTAATTGAACATCCATTGGACGTTCCAGGTTCGTAAACGAAAATCATATTTGGAGGACGTCAATTGAACGTCTATCGGATGTTCCATGTAGGATTTCATACAGACGTGAACCTAGAACGTCCGATAGATGTCTAATGTCTATCCTGAATTAAAAGCTATTGAATGTCTACCTATGGACATGCCATGGATAGCCGTGTTGTGTATATTTGTAGCTTAAGAAATAGTACGTGCCGTGGACATACAATATACGTCCTGTGTGATCCATCGCGTTTTGTCCAATCAAAAGCATTCGGCCTTTGGATGTACATTTAAGTATTTCGAGCAGCTACGATATGGATACGCCGCTTGACCGTCTTATATACGTGCAAATTACGTCTATCGAAGGATAACGCGGAGGTTTATTCTACGTCCACGACACATATTTTTGGAGCTGTAAATATATTCCGCGCGTAACCTAACATCCAGGGGACGTCCAATAATCATATATGTTGGATGAAAATTTCATTCCGGGGAAGTCCATGGACATTCCTTAAACCACTAACGGAGATGCGAAACGGCAGCCATATATGTACTGAAAAAGTCTCGTATAAGTACCCTTAGATAGTTTTTAGACGTACCTATAAACCCCATAAAGTGACGTTTAATGTACGTATTTAAGACGAATACCAATGTTGCAAAAGATGTCTAATGATCATGCATCATACGTCCCTTAATTTAAATGCTATTAATTACATATTGTTCATTAATTATAAATTTTATTACTGGTTATACATTATTTAAGGCCTGTGAGACAAAGATATTATAAGTATATCAGCAAACTACATCGTATAAGGTTTTTGCATGCAAAAATTTATCATAAGTTAAGTTAGTGTAGGTAGATAGGTAGGTAGGTAGGAGATTAGAAAAGTTAAGCAGCATTCCTTAAATCCAATACTTGGATGGGTGACTGTACGGTGAAAAATCGAAAACCATTTTTCTTCCTTTTTTTCTGTAAAATATGGATATCTTATAGACCCCGAGTATTATATAATCAGTAATAAGGTTTATAATTAATTACTAATGTCTAATTAATAACGATTAAATTGTTTAAATTAAGGGACGTATAATAGATGATCATTGGACATCTTTCGGATCACTGGTTTATTCGTCTTGAATACGTAAGTTTTGGGATCTAGTTCGTCTAAAAACCATCTCAGGGTACGTATACAGGACGTTCCCAGTACATAGAACAGGTGCCGTTTCGCACTTCTTTTAGAAGTTTGAAGGATACTCATGGACGCCCCTGGGATGGAGCTTTCATCCACCATGTATGAATATTGGTCGCCCCATGGCTCTAATGTTCCGTGTGGGATTGATCTGGATTGGAATTTTCCTCATTTCCGAAATCTTGCAGGACAGTTAAGGAAAAGGAACGTTTCAAGAAGTTCTTCAATGTCTTCTGCACGACATTACCGTTAGTTTAAAAAAAATGGTACGAAGAGGCGCGCATGGAACGGAAAAGAAAGAATGGGTTGTAATCAGCCGCGAAAGAAGCCGTTACAAAGGCAGGGGATTGAGCTGTAGGCGTACTTCCGGTAGGTGAAAGTCTGTCTTGGAAGATAGACTGGCTCTGGCACGTGGGTATAGTTTATAAGCTTGAGACGTTGCCGGGAGCGGTACTTTCTTGTTTATACATGTATATAAATATACCAACAGTGAAGGGATGTGGCTAGACTGCGAAGAGACTGCGTCGTTTCTTCGACGAGTCTCTCTTACGCTGCTCCACTCTTCGTTTGCCTCTTTTTCCCTCCTGCATCCTCAACATAATGCATCTTTCTTCCTTCTCGGTCTCAATGAGCGAGAAAGATCGTTGATCCTTATTTGCAATCGCTTGGCAAAAGACACCAGCGAGAAATCGCTTGTGCGGGCGGTGAAAGTGAAAGTGTAACAAACTGAGTGAGATGGATCCAGCGATCGATAGAGATTACAAATAACATGCCGCAGATATCATTGAAGCGTTGAGACAAGATTTTTGCCGAGTCCAATGATGTTCATTCATCAAATGACGACTGATGTTTAAATGCAGCAACGATCATCAACGCTAATGAGAACGTCTTCAAAATGTTCAGCGTAATTCATCAGATGGTCTCTCAGCAGGTGTTTCTCCAGCAGTTGGATTCTTGAGGCGGATTTGATGGAGAAAGATGCTTTGGCTCTTTCCGGTCAGATTTATCCTGGTTCTCGGCTACTTGTTTACCTTTCCTTCCTACATGCACTTCGTGCTTCGTGCTAGAAGCCAATGGGCGCACTTTTTTGAATGCACGCAACGACAGGTGTCCAACATCAACAGAGAGTCCTGAAGGCTCCCTGGAAATTGCGACATCTTGCAAACGCGATCATCCGCCTGCAATATATCCCTTCGGCCTTTTATCCGGAAACCACGGGGGGAAGGAACGCAAAAAAAATAGAGGCGAGGGTAAAAAGAATTTGGGATGGGAAATGAAAAATCAAAACGAGTGTCCGGGCGAGGATGCACGTGACTTGGGCCCAGAGTTGTAAGTAATGCGTTATTTTGATAATGCATTACTGTATTCGTTACCCATTACACTGCATAATGTGAAATGGACAAGTGTACCATTACACAATACAAGAGTAATGTGTAATGAACGCGTGTTACAAATAAAAAAGTAATATGTAATAGATGCATGTGCCATTACAAATAAGAAAAGTAATGTGTAATGGATGCATGTGCCATTACAAATAAGAAAGTAATGTGTAATGGATGAGTGCTCCATTACAAATTACAATTGAAAAAAAAAGTAATTGGCAGCGGACAATATTCCATCACAAATTAGTGTGTTTCTACGACAATTTAGAGATTTTGCCCAAAGGTAAGTCTATTAAGTTTTCGATGAAAATAATTTGTGTATCAAGTCTTTGTTAACTATTTGTTTACTATCGTAGTGGTAAATGTATGAACAGTAATTTTTTGGAGCAATTTTTACTCCATTCTTGTAAAAATTACAATTCAAGAAAAACTTTTAGGTGTCAGGGTACATTAATTTAATATATACTGACACCTATGAACAGTTATTTTTTGTAGCAGTTTTTACTCCATTGTTGTAAAAAATACAATTCAAGAATGGAGTAACAATCAGTGTTGCCAGGTCCGCAAAATGAAAATCTTCAAATCCGGTTGTTCCTCAAATCCCTCAAATTTCTTCAAATTCTGATCATATTTCTTCGAAATATGTTGTTTTTTTTCTCAATACTCAATATTCGAGACTGATTTGGTGCTCTATTTGTGAACACATTATGCGTTGACGCATTAATAGATGTAATGCAAAAAAAATGGTATTCAAAGAAACAAAAATGTATCCCAAAAAAGTGTGATAATAAGATGAGGGAAGATACGTGATCATCTTCAAATTTTCAGAATTGTCTTAAATTTTTATGTAATTTCTTCAAATTTTTAATATTTCCTCAGATTTTTATGTAATTTCTTAAAATCTTCAAAATTTTTTCAGATTTTGATGTAATTTTTTTGAATCTTCAAAATTTCCTCAGATTTTTATGTAATTTCTTTAAATCTTCAAAATTTTCTCAGATTTTTATGTAATTTCTTCAAATCTTCAAAATTTCTTCAGATTTTCATGTAATTTCTTCAAATCTTCAAATTTCCTTAGATTTTTATGTAATTTCTTCAAATCTCCAAAATTTCCTCAGATTTGTATACAATTTATTCAAATCTTCAAAATTTCCTCAGGTTTGTATGCGATTTCTTCAAATCTTCAAAATTTCCTTAAATTTTTATATAATTTCTTCAAATCTTCACAATTTCCGCAGATTTTTATGTATTTTCTTCAAATTTTCAGAATTTCCGCAGATTTTTATGTAATGTCTTTAAATCTTCACAATTTCCTCAGATTTTTATGTAATTTCTTCAAATCTTCAAAATTTTCTCAGATTTTCATGTAATTTCTTAAAAACTTCAATATTTCCTCAGATTTTTATGTAATTTCTTCAAATCTTCAAAATTTCCTCAGGATCTCACTAATTTCTTCAAATTTGAGGATATTTCCTCAGACCTGGCAACACGTGTAACAATTACTCCAAAAAATCACTGTTCATACATTTGCCACTACGATAGTAAAGTCAACAAAAACTTGATACACACAAATTATTTTCATCGAAAAATTAATAGACTTACCTTTGAGCAAAATAGTATCTGCTCCAAATTGTCATAGAAACACACTAATTTGTAATGGAATATTCACCACTGCAAATTACTTTTTTTCAATTTTAATTTGTAATGGAGCACTCATTCATTACACGTTATTGTTTCTATTCGTAATCGCACACGCATCCATTACACATTACATTTATTGTTTGTAATGGAACATGCATAAATTACACATTACTTTTTTAATTTGTAATGGAACACGCACCCATTACACATTACTATTTCCATTTGTAATGAAACATTCATCCATTGCACGTTACTTTTGTAATTTGTAACGGAAAACTTAGCCAATACACATTGTTCAAAGTAACGGGTAATTACTTTTACATCACTATTTTCACAACTCTGCTTGAACCAATTCTTTGTTGGACATAGTCCTTTGAATTCTGCTCCAGGATCCTCTTCTTCCGTTTCTTCTTCCTCAGCTTCTCATCTGTACTTCAAGGCTTCATCGTCACTTCCGACGTTGAGTTGACGGCAAATCTTCTCACTAAATCGCAAAGCATGCCGGAATATAAGAAGAGGAACGTAAGACAGGTGAAACTAGTCACCAATTTTTTATAATCCAAAGAATCTCTTTGGCCAAATGCTGATCGTTTTCGCAACGGGCGATAAAATTCGCGTACGAAAAAAAGAAGGAACGAAGCCCCTGGAAGAAACATAAACAGAGGAGCATTGGACGACCGTGAAGAGCCAAAACTGCGGAGTCGTTGAACGTTCAGGGTGTTCCAAAAGCGGGCAATTGTCTTTCTCGCCCTCTTCGTTGGTTCCTATAGGTCCATCTCTCTCTCTTTCTCTCCGTCTTCGTCCCTCTTTCAGGCTTCTCTGCTTGATAGATCCAAACATCTGTCGGCAGGTGGCTCGTCTCGACGCGAGAGGGCCCCTCTGTGTCTCAATGCCCTCGCGGGGCCCCGATGCGGCCCCTTTTGTGATTGCACACGCGGCTTTGCGCATTTTTTCGCGTGTATCTACTTGTTGCGCCTCTTGTATCACACATAGTATATAATTCCGGCTCGCGGATACAACGATGAAGAGTAGCCGCGTTTGTTGCATTTGAAGAGCCTTGCGTCGAGGGTCGTTTGTTCTCGTTTCTCGTTCTCCAACATCACCAAAACCAGGCGCCTTCCTTCGGATAACGATCCGTGCACAAGGTTTTTTTATGGTTCATTTGCGCATGTGAATAGGGGAGGAACAAATAATTTTAAGGAGCCTTCGGATCTGAGTTGGTGCTTTGAGTCGTTGTTGTTGTTTTTTTGTTCAAGAGAGCGCAGTGATTGCATCCGCGTGCGCCATATCCGACTGCAAAGCTTCTTTTTCCTCCGCACATTCTCGCCTCTTCTTCCTTCTCATTTCCTCGCTGGAGATGGCGATAAAGAGCTCGTTCGATGCACACGAAACATCAGGTCCATGCCAAGTGCGCACCTGCCTCATTACACATAAACGTTTGGGTAGGCCGTTAAAAACGAAAGAAAAACACATGCATCTTTGGACATAACTTTCGGCCCAAAGCTCTCAGAGTCATTCGAGAATGAGGACTTACCCCGGGGGACTTGACTTGCTTGTGAGAGATTCGAGAACTCGCGAGAAATCGTGCTAAACAGCCTTTCTCCGTTATCTTCGACCTGCTAATGTCTCTCTGGTCGTTTCTATAGTATTTTTACACACCACCACGGGGAGTCGTATGGAGCCATTTATGCTCGGACATAGCCATTTTTAAATAGATCGACTTGCTAGGAATTGTGTTTTAACGTGCGGTGCTTTGAGACGTGCTAAACCGCAATAGTGCGCAAATTACCGTTGATTTACAGACCGCGAGGAGCACAAATGGCGCGAAGAAATTTTGATCCAGCATGCGAAAGCAAATACCAAAAGAACGTGTGATTCTACTGGGGAAAGAAACAACAGTGATTATTAAGGCGGTATTCTGGTCTAGAGACATACACTACCGCTCAAAAGTTTGGAAACAATCGCCCCAATTCCGCGCCACACAAAAAGTTTCACTACTCTTTTAAAAATGAAGATATTTCAATTCAACAAGCGGAGTTTCAAAGGGGACATTTTCAGCTTCATTTCGCTTTTTATAAAAAAATTTTTCAATTTTTTTTAACCCGGTACGCCTTTTGAATCGTGGTCGTTTTTTTGCTTCCTCATAAAGGAAGCTTTGTTTTCGTGAAAATTTTTTGTATCGCGATTTTTATGCAAATATGTTCAAAATGTCCTAAGACATCGAGAAATCATATTTAGAAAAAAATTCTGGATGGATGTGTGTGTGTGTGTGTGTGTATCCTGAGTTTCAGATGTAAATAATTAATAACTCGAAAACGCTTCGAGATATCAAGCTAAAATTTGGCACAATTGTCGAGCACGAATTGCTCTTCATTATGAAAAAAAATTTCTTTTAATTCTAACGGGTGTTCAGATTTTATGGACTTTTTTCGTTTTTGCTAGAATGGCGTAAACGCTCTAACCTCCGCAATTTTCAAGATATTGCACTCAAACTTTGTACAGAATTAGTATAGCTATTAAGGTTGTTTGGTATTAAATTTGGCGAAAATCCATTGAGGGGTTTAAATTTTATGAAATTTTGAATTTTTTGAAAAATAGCCTAAACGCTCTAACTTGTGCAATTTTTGAGATATTGTACTGAAACTTTGCACAGAGCTAATATAGCTATCGAGGTTGTTCGCTATTAAATTTAGCAAAAATCCATCGAGGGATTATAATTTTATGAAATTTTTAATTTTTTGAAAAATAGCGTGAACTCTCTGACTTGTGCAATTTTTAAGATATTGCACTGAAACTTTACACAGTGCTAATATAGCTATCGAGGATGTTCGTTATTAAATTTGACGAAAATCAATCGAATGATTAAATTTTTAAAAAAATTTTAATTTTTATAAAAGAATCGTCAACGCTAGAACTTTTGAAATTTTTTAGATATTGCAATGCAATTTTGTGAAGAGCCAGTATAGCTATCAATGTTATTCGCTATCAAATTTGACGAAAATCGATCGAATTTGCACATTGATTACTAATTTTTTTCAATAGTTAACAAAGCTTCCTTTATGAGCCATTATTTTAGACACACATAGCTAAATACCTAACCTTAAAAACATTCAATATTTTAATAATAAATGAATTTTTTAAACAATTTATCAAAAAAATTCGATTTCGAAAACCTTTTTGATACCAAGTCCGCCATTTCGTTTTTTTTCTTCTTAAAACATGCATGTTATAAATTAGAGCACTAGAATTAAGCCTACAAAACAATAACCTCTTTGGATTTTTGATGTCAGATGACTGCGGAAGACTGTGTGCTTCCCCGAAACAAGTTACCTTTTTTTCGAGGACTCCACTTTGACGTACAAAATCATGTAAAACAAGTCACCAAGTGTAAATCATGTACAAGTCAACAAGTGTAAATCATGTACAAGTCAACAAGTGTAAATCATGTAAACAAATTCATGTAAAATGTCACCAAGTGTAAATCATGAACAAGTCAACAAGTGTAAATCATGTAAGCAAATTCATGTAAAATGTCACCAAGTGTAAATCATGAACAAGTCAACAAGTGTAAATCATGTAAACAAATTCATGTAAAATTAAGCAAACAAATTTTTTTTGTACTCTTCAAGATACAAATAACAACATGTAAAAATTTCAAAACGATCACATTTTATTTTGTTATTTGAAAAAATTAATGAAAAAACGTCGAACGGTAAAGAAAATAAATAAGATGTCAACTGTGCGATTTCCAACTATGAAAATGGTACTGAAGACTCGACAAACTCTTTTCGCGATTTGTCCCTCGCCCTTCTTCGTGAGCAAATCACAAATAAGCGTAAGATGCATTCTTACGAGTCAAACTCGACGCCAAAAACAGAGTCACGAGGAGAGAGAGAAATAAAATTGGCAGAAAAAAAAAACATCATCATCATCACCATCAGTGCAGTATGTCTCGGACATGTGCAAGCTGATTGCGAGAACATTTTCTTTTTTTCTTTCTGCCACGAGAAACCGTATATCGCATTATGACGTGAGGAGAAAAGAAAAAAAAAAGAGGCAGGAATCTTACTACGCATTTACTACGTACTCACTATACGTAGTAAAGTGGTCGCTACAGCCGGCGAGGCTAAAAGAGAGTCGAGGAAGGTTATTTTTATTTTTTTGCTCCACTCGCCTCTCTCTCTCTCTCTCTCTCTCGAGGCACACACAAACACACACACACACACAAACACACGAATGCAGTCTTGCTTGAAACCCCTTATTGCACCGGTGCTTCTGGCGCCGATTCATCGTCGTAGTATACGCGCGTTTCTTCTTGGGCAAGCTGCACCGACGCCACAGCCAGCGGCATTCGATGCGCGCCGTGCAGCAGGTGGGCCCGCAGCGAAGCGAATCTTTGTGCATCGCACTGGCGTGCGTTGCACTCTGTTCGAGAAGACGCATAACCCCTTTCCCTCGTATCTTATGCCCGAGTTCCCCCCATATATATTTTGTATATATATAGATTAGGGAGGTTCTTATTCAGAGCTTGGACGAATTTCTTATCAGACGCCCCTTAAATCGACTCCAAATAATTCTAACACCCTGCAAATTGAAATTTGCACATTGCTTCCTCATCTTTATCCATAGTTTACATAGCTTCCTTTAACACACGGTATGGCGATCAAATTTGGCTTCCTCATAAAGTAAGCTTTGTTAACTATTGAAAAATATTAGTAATCAATGTGCAAATTCGATCAATTTTCGCCAAATTTGATCGCGAACAAAGCTTGATAGCTATACAAGTATTGTACAAATTTTCTGTGAAATATATTGAAAATTGTGTAAGTTAGAGTGCTTGCGCTATTTTTCAAAAAATTCAAAATTTCATAAAATTTTAATCCCTCGATGGATTTTTTCCAAATTTAATAGCGAACAACCTTGATAGCTATACAAGTTCTGTACAAAGTTTCAGTGAAATATATTGAAAATTGTGCAAGTTAGAGCGCTTGCGCTGTTTTTCAAAAAAATCAAAATTTCAGCAAATTTTAATCCCTCGATAGATTTTTGCCAAATTTAATAGCGAACAACCTTCACAGCTATATTACCTCTGTGCCAAGTTTCAGTACAATATCTTAAAAATTGCGCGAGTTAGAGCGTTTAGGCGATTTTTCAAAAAAATTCAAAACTTCATAAAATTTTAATCCCTCGATGGATTTTCGCCAAATTCAATATACCAAACAACCTTAATAGTTATACTAATTCTGTACAAAGTTTGAGTGCAATATCTTGAAAATTGCAGAGGCTATAGCGTTTACGCCATTCTGGCAAAAACGAAAAAAGTCGATAAAATCTGAACAACCGTTATAATTACAAAAAAAAAAAATTTCATAACGAAGAGCAATTCGTGCTCGATAAGTGTGCCAAATTTTAGCTTGATATCTCGAAGCGTTTTCGAGTTATTAATTATTTACATCTGAAACTCAGGATACATACATACACACACACACACACACATCCATCCGGACATTTTTTCTAAATATGATTTCTCGATGTTTAGGACATTTTGAACATATTGGCATAAGAATCACTCCACATTGTTTTTTTTTTTCATTCGAAATCATTTAAAAATTATTTAAAGGGTGATTTTTCGAAAGTAAAAATCATTTGAACATTAAAGCGATGGTTTTTTTCTTGATTTTATATTTTTTTCTCACCGAATTCAATCCCCAGATCCTCAGCTGTTCAATAATTGAGACATTTACCTTGCCCTAATTATTTCAGATTTTTATCTAGACTCTAACCCTTCTCGAAAGGAGAGTAGATTTCCCCATTTGAAATACACGTATCTCGGCCATATTCTCAGGATATATTTTATTCCAAGTGTAATAATTTTTCAAAAAATCTGTAACTGCAAGATTTTAGTGTTCATTGGTGCTACTATTTGAGGAAAAAATCACATTATCACAGGGGTCGATCTAGACGAATTACAATCAGTCTTGATTGACCCGTATTAGAATTTTAGACGAATTGCCATTCGTCTAAATTGGCCCGTATGATAATGTAAATTTTTCCTCAAATAGTAGCAATAATTAACACTGAAATCTTGCAGTTATAGATTTTTTGAACAATTATTACACTTGGAATAAAATATATCCTGAGAATATGGCCGAAACACGTGTATTTCAGATGGGGAAATCTACCCTCGTTTCAGGAGGGGTTATAGTCTAGATAAAAATCTGAAAAAATTAGGGTGTTGTTTTTGAATTATTTGGAGTCGATTCGAGGGGCGTCTGATAAAAAAATCATCTGAGCCCTAAATAAGGACCACCCTAATATAGATACATATGTAGCAATGAGCGTGTTTCGTACACAATTCTTTGCAACCTGCGCCACGATGTGCAATCCTGAAGCTGCACTTTTTTATATCCATTCGTGAAGCCATAATAACCACGCACGTATATTGTACACGATTCTTGGAGCGACGATCATTGTGGTACAATATCTGAAGCTGAAAATTATGATCAATAATAAGAGCAGAAGTAGCCGATGATAACAATTTGACGGTCTAATTTGAAAGAGATTACACCCAGAAAAAAGATCAAGTCGTAAAAAGATTTTTTTTTCCATCAACTACATTTTTATTTGATCCAAGTTTGGGCAATGTTTACTTCCAATATATGGGTCATTCCATGTCAAATCGACCAATAGCCGGAATCGACCCCTTTCAGTTTCGAGGAAATATGGTCAGAAGTTTTCTTTAATCATAAAACGAAGTTGTACCAAAGGAAAAAATTAAAATTTTTGTTTCAAAAATTCAAAATTTCACCATTTTTTCAATTTTTCAAGTTTATTTTTTAAATATATCGAAAACTATTGTAGTTACGGAAAAATCGTTCTGAATTCATCTTGAAGAGTCTTGGGGCTACAAAAAAAAAATATTCCGGAATTTTTTTTTGAAAAATAATGAATTTGGAGAAATTTGAATTTTTAAAAATCGTGAAAATCCACGATTGATATTAAAATTTTGGTTCCATTTTATTGAATTGTATCCAATACCTTGTACTGATCTTAAAAGATCCTGAAATTTTCAGAATTGTCTTTTTTTGTAAATATGAATTTTCTAATTTTGGTAATAAAATTTTTTTGTTTACCTCTAAATTAAGTAAAATTGAGCAATTATGAAATTTCTACTGCTCAAAATTACAAAATTCCATGATTGCTCAACTTTATTTAACATAGAGGTAAAAAAAATAATTCTTTACCAAAATTCAAAAAATCATGTTTTTGAAGAAAAAAACGCAATTCTGAAAAATTCAGGATCTTTTAAGGTACAAAGTACCTTGTACAAGATACTATATAAAAAAAATTGAATCAAAAATTAAATGTTGATCGTGGATCCACACGTTTTTAAAAAAATCAAAATTCTCCAAACTCTCCATTTAAAAAAAAAAAAAATTCGGAATATTTTTTTTTCCGTAAAAAAAATCTGTAAAAATTCTGTAAAAAATTTTCGAAACTAATAGTCGTATCAGGCCTAGAACTAACAAAATTTTATTTGGCTTGACTAGGATTTAGTTCAATGAACTTTTTTCTGGACGCAAACATCCTTATTGCATTTCGATCATGCTTAAAGTTTATAAAACATCCCAAGTTTGTACCTTTTACCTTCTTACATCGTAACGCTCGCATTGTGCGGCAATTGCCCGTACACAAAAGATTCACCGCCACCTGTCGGAGTTACTCGCCCATTCTCTTCATTATTTTTTTCCTTTCTCATTTCATTGCCCTTTCGTCGCGCTTAATTAACCTCCCCGCAGCTATATCCGCTCTTAATCCGCGATGTGTCTCGAGCGATGCGGGAATGAGCTTCATCACGGACCGACTGAATGCGGTGCGCGAGGCGTTGAGGCATAATTAAAGGACGAAGGGAGCGACTCAGTCTAGTGAGTGCATCACTTACAAAGCGTCGAGCTTCTGTCGAGGCGATGTGACCGGAAACAGCGAGGTCAAAACCGAAATAGAATTCGAATTTCATCGTTACAACATCGAGATCATCAATGATACAATTCTGGCAAACCCCACACCTTGGGGTGACCTTCTCGCATCTGTCAAATATTTTTTTTTACCCTCATATTCCATCCTTGAGTATATTTGATTTTTTTGGGCTCCTCGTCGATTCATGGACCATTTCTCGGAGCTTATGGTGCAATCGACTGTTTTGTGGGATGCCATTTTTCAAAACCAATCCCACGAGACTCTGACCAGCTGTCATCGTATCCCCAGAAAAATACTCTGAGGTTTGCGAAAAATGACAGGGTTTTCTTCTTTTCTCCCAGCCTCTTTTTCCTCGTTCTGGCTCTGAACGCTGTAACACGTTCGATCCTGTCGAATGACTGATCTGAAAGGTCGCGCTCGCGCAAGATCGGTCCAGGAAGTTGCCGGGGACTAATGGGCCTAATAATGGCGTGGCGAGCCCTCCAGAAACGACTCTCCCGTGCACCTTTTCCGATCCCATTCGAGGATTCTTTTCGATATTATTATACATTGGGTTTATTATTCCTCCTCTTGCCAGACTCTCCTACATCTCTCTCTCTCTCTCTCTCTCTCTCTTTTGGCTCGTAAGTCTTTCGCTTTTTCGTGACACAGATAAATCTCCGCCGTCAACTGCTTCAGCAGCTGGCCTGGATTCGTTACACAGGTATATTATGCGTTGCAGGGACTGTTTTTGGTTAGACCCGATCGACTCGAAGACAAGAAATTATCACGTATAGCCGCAGTCATCCATCTCTCTCTCTCTTTCTCTCCGTCTCTCTCTTCATGTCATCTATCTTTCCTACAAGTCGCAGGACAAACTTTGTGGTTTTCTCACATAGAAATGCTCCAGTTTACACAGCTGCTGCTTCTTTCTTAACCTCACAACCAAACGAATATACGACAGAGTGGTTCTTGCGTTGATCGAAAAACGATGCCGATTTTCCTCCACTTGCTGATACTTTAGTAGGGTTTTGGGAAGGCATACTAGGATGAGTGAAAAAAAAAATCTTGCACAAAGGCTCAAAAGTTTCATTTCCCCAAATAAAAAGTTCATGGGTAACGATATATATCGAGGATTTATCGAAATCTCGCAAGCATTGTCATTGTTTTATTCGTGCTGTGATTGGTCGGCTAGGTTTACTCGGACGCGCTTCACACATTGCGATTCTCAGATGAGTTTGACATATTGAAGCAGTTAGAGATGAAGAACATCATGTCAGCCACGTCGGAACGACAAAATCGGTGAATTATGGTGAATGCTCATTCGTGTAGCCCATATAATTTCCGATTCAAAACACACGCATTGGACCATGAAATGACGAAAAAGAATCACTCAGCTCCGCGCTCGGATCAGCCAAGGTCATTTGCAAATGGATCCGCCAATTGGTTTTTGTCAATTTTAAGCATGACCCGTAAGGAATTTTAGGACCGCAAATAGCTTCATCGTGGTCCCCAGGCAATTTCCGATTCAAAACACAGGCTCTGAACATTGAAACGACGAAAAAAGCTTTTTCGTGGAATGGAATGGAATGGAATGATCCATCAATCGATTTGTCACAAAAAACTTTTCGCAAATGGATCCGCCAAAATGGATTTTGTCATTTTTAAGCATGATCCGTAAGGAATTTTAGTATCGCAAATAGCTTCATCGTGGTCCCCAGGCAATTTCCGATTCAAAACACAGGCTTTGAACCTTCAAATAACTTAGTAGCTATCAAAACATAGTAGCTATTCAAATAACCCTAGTAGCTATAAAAAAGGCCTATTAAAATACGAGTCCTTAATATTAATATCAACATTGTCCGTATCGCAGTTCTCGATTTTCCCCAAGAATAACACATAGGAAAAATGATTTTTACGTCTTCTGATTTTGGCCTCTCAGTGTTACCTTTTTCTTCAGTCCCAAAAACCCACCCCCACCTCTCTCGTGGCGTTTGCCCAATTTTTTTTCCCGCTCCTTCGCAGCTTCGTCCTGATCCTAAAGAGCACGTGGCCCGCCTGCTCGCGGCAGGTGATGATCGGTGTTACCGCGAAGTGCAGCTGCCTGCGCTCGCGCCAATGAGAAAAGAAAATTGGAGTAAAAAAAAAAAATCAACCCCTCAAAGAATCCCTCGCACACGCGGTTCTCCCAGGCCACAGCAAACATTGCACCTTCCTTCGATTTGTTCTCGTCCTTTTTTCAGGATCATCGTCCTTCTGCAGCAATTCACACGAATTTCCCTATTCCCATTTTTCTTTCGTTGCTTTTTTTTCCTACTTTCCCGAATCATCGAAGATTCAACTCGGAAAATATCGCCGACTCAAAGGACACAATTAATGATGAATCGGTGGAAAATATCGACTTGACGTAACCTCTGGGTTTCAAGTTCGTTTATAAACGAACGGAAAATCGTAAAAGAGACGGAGAAGTGTCAGTAAAATCGCCGGGGGTACTTCGGGATCAACGACGATGATTAAAAAGCCAGGACTCGTTTGATGACGAGCCGCATAGTTATATTTATACATATGTATATGAGGCATTCCACGACAATTCGATCAAAATCTTGCCTTGATCATTCTGATTTTTCTCTAAATTTTTTATATAAACAAATACATTGATAAAAAAAATTTCGCATTTTTTGAGAATTTTTTGGTCACGCTTTTTTGGATTTTTTTTTAAATATATTTATTTATTTATTTTTGTTTTTTTTTTTTTTTTTGAAAAAAGGGACCACTTTTTAAAATCTGAAAAAATTCAGAATAATCTAATCAAATATAAGAAAATTTTTGAGCTTTGGTCTAAAATGGCGATTTTAATACTTTATGAATAAAATTCGAAAAATTGCAAAAAAAAAATTTTTGACTCATGGAGTATTAAAATCTCCATTTTGGAACAAAGCCCAAAAAAATTGTTATATTTTATTAGATCACTGTTATTTTTTTTAGATTTTATAAAGTGATCCCTTTTTTTTCAAAAAAAAAAAAATCCAAAAAATGGGTGACCAGGAAAATTCTGAAAAAATTTACGAATTTTTTTTTCAATGTGTTTGCTTATGCGAAAAATTTAGAGGAAAATCGAAATCATTAAGGCAAAATTTTGATCGAAATGTCGTGGAACGCCTCATATATTTATTCATTTATTCGCCGAGGAATTACGCAGGAAGGAGAAACAATTATTATCATTGTGCAATAACGTTGGCGTATGTTACGAGCAATTAGGAGGCGCCAGTCGTTGCAATTACACGTTCGCGGTTTTTTTCTCATTCTATCATTTTCCCTTCGTATTTTCTGCTTCCTGCACCCCTCTTCTGCTCCTTCCTTCCATATTTTCGCTCTCTTTTTCCTTCGTGGTTGCTCCTCGAGGCTCAAACTCGGCTCATGTCTCGCTCGCTTTTGCAAAAGTTGCATTTACCGTGCAGCGATATTTCACGAGAGTATTCTAGCCTAGAATTTTGGAAAAATCATTTTTTTTTTTTGCATTTTCTTAAATTTTAGACCTTTGAGAATATATTTTTAAAAGGAAATTTTTTAATTCCAATAATTTACGAAGTTGTAGCTTTGTTTATTTTTACTTATTTTTTATTTTTGATTTGTCAAAATATTAATAAATATGTTGTAAACAAAATAATGATAATTTTTTTTTTCGAGCCCCAACTTTACCAGCTTATAACTTATTTAATTTCCTTTTTTTTCTTGGAAAATTTTTTGTTCATTGTTAAAATATTGATAAATATGTTGTAAGAAAAACAATGGCAACATTTTTTTTTGTTTTTCCTTATCGAGCTCAACAAAATGCTCAAAATCTGTCTCAAGACCAGAATACGGCCTTGAAGAGTTTCAAAAGTTAAAAAAGGCTTATTTTCTTTGTTTTTAATATGATAAATAAATTATTTTATTTAAAATGCTAAGCATACGAAGAGCAACATTAAAATAATATTTTATAAAATTTTCTTTGAAAAATTAGCAAAATTCTGCCGTCGGATTTGCATGTATAATAACATATTTAAAAAATTAAAAAAATCGAAGGGTTCACCGATAAAACGTCGTTGAATTGATAAGGAATGACTCATATACATATAGTAATGTGCAATTGAAGTGACGCGCTCCGTTTTTTGCCGTTAAAATCAGCTCGATCGAACAATAATTAAAAAAATGGCGGCCATTTTGATCATTTCGTACGTTCGAGGAAAATGGAAAGATTTTGATTTTTGCTCGATATTTTTAACAAAGGATTAAAAAAAAAATGAAATTCGAATTTTCGGCAAAGTTCCATGCAAAAAATTACAGTTTTTGGTACAATTTACATTACGTAAAAAATTAATTAATAAAATTAATAATAAAATGAAATCAATTATTAATAAATTGATAATTAATAAAATTGAATTATTTCAAATTAAATTAAAATTTTAATCAAAAAACAAAAACCGTCATTCAATCACTAGGCAATCCTATTTTGAAGAAGCTTACAAATTTCTATGCATTCTACGGATTGCAAACGTCATGCGAGTCGTTAATTTGAAAAAAAAAAAAAAACAAAAATTAATTTCCTTCGCTGTTTATCCGTTTGTTTACATCGTTCTATTATTGTCTATTATTACCGCGCGTTTTAATTCCAATTTTCTGTCATTACGAACGCTCAAAGTACCCCTCGTTACGTTCTACATGCGCGCAATCATGGTCAATTATCGTGTCTCGAAGACTTGTCATATTTCTCGCGTCTATTTTTCTCATGCCCAAGTTATTTTCCTGGTGATTGTCGTTGGAAGCCGCGTATTAATCGGTGGGTGGAATGGAGGATGCTGAGGAAACTCGTGGAATTTTTCCTTTAATTTTCCGGTCTATAAGAGTTTTCCGGTGATCGCAAATTGTTGGAAGACTCGCAACCTTGGAATATATTTGATCAGAAAAGCAAAGAAACTGCGGAAAAAGGGGCTTATTATTAATTTTTATTATTGTTATTATTAATTAATTTTATTATTATTATTAATTTTTATTATAATGAAATCTCTGTCGCTGAATCAATTTTTAATAAAAGAAAAAAAAGCCATTTCAGTGAACCGATTCAACTTTGCCCAAAATACAAAAAAATCAATTTTCGAGGGTTGAGGATGCCGGGAAGGGATAAAAATTTAGTTCATAGACGACAAGTAGTGAGGTTTCTCCACGTCTAGCGTTTTAGCAGCTCTATTTCCCCAGGGTGGCCTTTTTATACCCCGCTAGCCCTGCTATATATGGGGCATTCCACGTCAAATCACGCAGTCATCGGCCTGAGCTCCCGGATTTTGATGTCCAATGAATTGTGGGTTTCGCTTGGCCCGAAATGTGACCTCAAATTTTTCGAAATTTTTATTTAATTTTTTAGGGGTTGCCCGAGCTAAAAAATCATTAAATTGAGGGAAAACATAAAGAGGGGCCTTTTTTAAATTAATAAAAAAATTTCACGGAAACTAGAGCCCAAAACAGATATTTTCGTCATAATTCAATAATGGACCAAAAATAATTACTATTTTGTTTTTGTACTTTAATTCTTTTTTATAATTTCTTATTTTGATTGTTTCTTGTAATGAGAATAGCAACAACAAAAATATTTTTCTGATGAAACTTGATTTTTTTTTGGTTTAAGAGTGAAACGACTTTTTTCGAAAATTTATTAGCCTCGACGACCTGGAATAAAATGGATGATTCAAACACAATTAAAAAATTAAATTAATTAAAAAAAATAGTAATTATTTTTGGCTCATTATCGAACGATGAAAAAACTACATATCTGCTTTGGGCCCTAGTTTCTATGAAAAAAATGTCATGAATTAAAAAAAGACCCCTCCCAGTGAACACGTTATGTTGCCGCAATGTTACATGTAATGTCACAATGTTATCCCTATGTAACGTTGCTGCTATGTAACATGCAAGTAACAATGTTTTGTAACATTCGTTACATATAGGTTACATAACTGCAATATAACTTTATTACATTACAGCAATATAACAAGGAAGTTACATGTAATGTTACAATGTTATTCCTATGTAACGTTGGTGTTGAATAACGTGCAAGTAACATGTTATGTAACATTTGTTACATGTAGGTTACATAACTGCTATATAACTTTGTTACATTACAGTAATGTAACATATGTTATATTGGGGCAATATAACATGGAAGTTACACACTGTAAAAAAGGCAAGAATTTTCAAACATTTTTACTACGAGGGGTAGTCAGGGGTCGCGAAATTAAGTTATGAGGGATAACTTAAGATATAAGGGGTCAGGTATTTTGGAATACAGTTTTGAGAGTTCACATAACTTATGAGGCGTCAGGGACTCTGAAATTAATTTATGAGGGGACACTTAACTTATGAGGGGTTGGAAGCTCTGAAATTAAGTTATGAGGGGTAACGTAAGTTCTGAGGGGTCACTTCAGTTATGAGGGTTCCAGGTATTCTGGAATAAAGTTTACATAACTTATGAGGAGTCAGGGCATTCGAATTCGCAAATTAAAAAAACCAACTTTCATGTTTTATTGCTCATTCGAATGCATATACTATTATTTAATTATTATTATTAATTATTAATTTACTATCATTATTTTACTACTATCATTTTTTCGGCACTCGCCAGCATTCATATATTAAACAAGTAGAGGGAATTCATAAGTATTCGATAGCGTAATAGGTAGTGTGTTAGTAGATAGGTAGGATGGTAGGTAGGGTCGAGGGTTCGGTTCCCGGTCTCTGAGAAAAATTAGATCGGACAGTTCGTGCAGATTTTTTTTTCTTATGAATCTCTTTTTGGAGTCGGTAAACTATGCATATTAAATTATTTGGCACGAGCTATATATTTCTTATAACATGTTTAACAACAATTAATTCTAGTTACGGTAACGTAATACAGTTACATAACTGTTATAGTGCTGAGTAGGAAATTGTAACTTACATGTAACTTACATGTAACTTACACGTAACATCCATGTAATGTTACATGTTACAAACGGTAACATTGCCGTTACATTGCTGCAACATTACTGTGTCCACTGGGCGCTCTTTATGGTTTCCCTCAATTTAGTGATTTTTGAGTTCGGGCAACCCCTAAAAAATGAAATAAAAATTTCTAAAAATTCGAGGACATATTTTGGGTCAAACGAAACCCACAATTCATTGGACATCAAAATCTGAGGGAATCAGGCCGATGATCGCGTGATTCGACGTGGAATGCCCCATATACATATACATAGATGCAAGTAACCAACAGAAGCGAAGATTGATGTCACGGGCCCGGACTCTGTGCTCTTGGCCTGGTTCCCACTGTCACTACAAGCGATAGAGCACAAATCCAATACTCGGTATATATAAAGAGTGAAAAAGCATATACACACGAAATACACCGGTGTGTATCTCATGATATCGCCCGGAGCGGTCGAATTCTCCCGAGTCGGAATTCGCAACCTGACCGAGAATCTTTTTCTCGTTGAGCAAAACGTTTTGACATTTATTCACGCTATTCAATGCCGAGCAAACCTCAACAAGAGCTCAAAATGCTCTCCTAAACGCGTATCCTGTTCACTGTGATTACGAACGATTAGACAGCGATTGAAATTGTCGTCGAATGAGTCAGACAGATGATCCCTCTTCAATTGTCCGAGAGTTCTCGACGTTCCTCGAAGCTTCCGTCACTTTTAAGCTCCATTCAAGAGCGTCACAATGCTATTCTCATCGTTTTAAGGCGTAATTCTGATCTAGAGACATATTTTGAGCGTTTTGTCGAGCTCGATAAAAGAAAATATTTTCACCATTTTTTTTTACAACATATCAATATTTTGACAATAAAGAAAAAAATTTCGAGAAAAAAAACGATAATTGAACAAGTTATATAAGCTGCTAAAATTGTGGCTACAAAGGGGGTGTTCTAGCTCACACGATTGTAACCTTTCTAGTCATCCGATACAAAATTTAAAAAAAGATTCTTAATTAGTAAGAATGTCTTCATAGTCTCTACCTCAAAGAAAATGGAGGACATTTTTTTTCACAAAATGGCGGCTGTTTGAACAAAAAAAGGCGTTTTCCGTCTCTTTTCTTCAGTTTTTTATTTTTTTACAGTAATAAAAAATAATAATTTTGCTACAAAAGTGGTAGGGATGATAAAGAATTATACATTGAAGGTTGGTAAAAAATTTGAAGTAAGTTTAGTAGAACTCGAGCTGTGTTGAGGAAAGTAGTTTTGAGAAGAACGTCTATAGTTCGAGTTGCTGCGTCACTAAACTAGCCATAACTTTGTAAATTATTGAAATTAAAAAATTTCTTTTTTGAGGGTATTATATTTAAATATTTAAACTTTGAGAATCCGCAAAAAAAATGATTTTGTCAAAATTCTAGACCTTCAAGTTATGCTTTGACGTGACGGGAGCAGTGACTTCCTCACTAAAATAGCTATAGCTATTTACGGAGCTATAGCTCCGTAAATTATTGGAATTAAAAAATTTCCTTTTATGGATGCATTCTTAAGGGTTTAAACTTTGAGAATATGCAAAAAAAATTGATTTTTTGAAAATTCTGGACCAGAACTCCCTCTTAAACTCGCACGACCCTCCCTCTTGCTTTTCTGTCTTTTCCTGGCTCATTCGATTGTCAGCAGCTTGTATTTGCACGTATATTCCAACAAAGTAGAAAATTCTGGGCTACGAGCTAAATGATTTCGCGATAAAGCCGTTGGAGACGAGGAGAAAGGAAAAGAGAGCGAGGGAGAGATCTATCGAAAGGCTATCATTAGCCCGGAGGCTCTCGGGGTTCAATCGCCGTGGGAATTCGTCTTGTGCCCACGATAATCCAAAAGCACTCGAGAAACTGCTGGACGGAGGACCGAGATCCAGGGAATACTCCGATCAAGAATAATAAGAACATTCCTGTCGTGCCTCCGTAAACAATATGTGCGCCGGTGAAAATCGCCTTCCGACATTTATGACTGAAGCTCTCAGACCGAGGAGAGACGATATCAAGCTCCGTCGAAGAACGAAAGATAAAGAAGGTATTGTAAGAAGCTCAAGAAGGAAATTCCACTCGCATGCGTATATATATATGAGGTACTCCATATCAAGCCGACCAATCCGTGGACCCGACCATTTTTTATTTTGTTGAAAATTTTCTTTTTTTTTGTACGTACTAAAAGCAGTCTCTCAGAATTTTTTTAGATTTTTGTCTCAACCCAATTAACCACAATAAATTGTTCAAAATTTGACACCATTTTTTTTCAAATGCCCATAACTTTCTTAAAACCGGAGATATCAAAATAATACAGAAGTCCATTTTTCTCCGTCTTGAGCTGAAGTTTTGTAAAAAAAAATACAAAAAAAATATCGATATTTATTTTCATACGTCCTTTGAAGTTTTAAACACAAAATATTTTTTTTTTCAACTTGGACCCTTTTTATTTTTTTGAAAAAATGCACCACTTTTTAAAAGACATTTTTACAGATACTAAAAAATTGGCAGTTTGTGCTTCTCATAACTTGTATTTTTTTTTCTATTTTTTATCGCGTGTGAACTAAGGAATCGTGTTTCCTCCTTGAATTAAAAAATAGAAAAAAAATACAAGTTATGAATATCACAAGCTGCCAATTTTTGAGCATCTGTAAAAATGTGTTTTAAGAAGTGGTGAATTTTGTCAAAAAAATAAAAACGGTCCAAGTTGAAAAAAAAAATATTTTGTGAAGTTTTAAACGCAAAATATTTTCTTTTTCAACTTGGACCCTTTTTATTTTTTTGAAAAAATTCACCACTTTTTGAAAGACATTTTTACAGATATCAAAAAATTAGCAGTTTGTGATATTCATAACTTGTATTTTTTTCCTATTTTTTAATTCCATGAGGAAACCCGATTCCTTAGTTCACACGCGGTAAAAAATAGAAAAAAAAAAAACAAGTTATGAGAAGCACAAACTACCAATTTTTCAGTACCTGTCAAAATGTCTCTTAAAAAGTGGTGAATTTTTTCAAAAAAATCAAAAGGGTCCAAGTTGAAAAAAAAAAATATTTTGTGTTTAAAACTTCAAAAAACGTATGAAAATAAATATCAATATTTTTTTTGTATTTTTTTTTTTTATAAAACTGCAACTCAAGACGGAAAAAAATGATCTTTCGTTTTATTTTGATATCTCCGGTTTTTAAAAAGTTATGAGCATTCGAAAAAAAAAATGTGTCAAATTTCGAACAATTTATTGTGGTTAGTTGGGTTGAGACAAAAATCTAAAAAAATTCTGAGAGACTGCTTTTGGTACGTACAAAAAAATAGAAAATTTTCAACAAAATCATAAATGGTCGGGTCCACGGATTGGTCGGCTTGGTATGGAATACCTCATATATATTCTCGTCTAGTGAAAACTTCTCGAGCTGGCCGATGGAATTGTTGTCCAAGCGTTTGAAATTCCTTCGTTCCGTTCGTCAGCGTTGATCGCGCAAAGACGTGGCGTCACGTTTTTCTGCGGTGTAATGGACACCTCAGTTAAATTTCCGTAACTATTTATTTTCTTATTTTCACCGTTTCGTTTTTTTTTTTATTTTTTCTCTCTTAGTTCCTTCTTGTATCCGGTCTTCTCGCTTTCACCGAATTGCAGTTCTGAACAAAAAAAGGCGTTTTTTCATTGTTTTTTTTTTTCAATTTTTAATTTTTTTGCAATAGTGAAAAATATAATTTTGATACAAAAGTGGGAGCATATATTCTTGAAGGTCTAAACTTTAAGAATATGCAAAGAAAAATGATTTTTTCAAAATTCTAGACCAGAATACTCCCTTAATAATTTGTGCAAGTGTACCGAGTTATCCAAGTCAAAGAAGCCAATAAGTGTCCAATTTGTCCATTTTGTCCATTTTGCCTCTCCTTTCTCTATATGGGGCATTCCATCCCAAATCGGACAGTTTGAAAAACTTTTTTTTTGTCCTCAAATTTTTTATTTTTTTTGGTACCCATCAAAAGACTCTTGCTGGTAAATTTTGAGATTTTTTTGTATACTCGTTCAAAAGACCAAAAAACCACTGTTTTTTTTTAGTATTTCGGTCATAACTTCTTTAATAATGGTCCGAATTGAAAGTTCTTGCTTTGAAATTGTTTGTTTTTTTATGGCCTTTTCAGAAAAAATACAACAAAAATATTCAAGGTGTTTTTCAATGAGTTTTTTGAGTTTTAAACTTTAAATCGCGTTTTTAAAAGTGAGTGTATACTTTGATTTTTTTAAATTTTTTGTCTTAAACATCCATCCATTTTGTTTATATAATATCTCGTACTGATCTTAAAAGACCTCGAAAATTTCAGAAAGGTGTTTTTTGTTTTTTCAAAAATATGAATTTTGCAATTTTTAAAAATCGTGTAATTCCACGACCAACATTAAATTTTTGGTTAAACTTTTTTTGTATATCTCTTTTACTGATCTTAAAAGATTCTGAAATTTTCAGGATGGTGTTTTTTTGGTTTCAAAAATATGAATTTTTCAAATTTTGTGAAATTTTTTTTTTTTTACTATCACAATGGTGAACGATCAAAGAAACAGCATTAATAACAATATACTCATTTTTCATAAACTAAATAGTACTAATTACTGGACTGATAAAAACAATTACTGCATTACAGTAATTTTCATCGGACTGTAATTTTTTCTTTATCTCATCTTATTATTATATAGCTCGATCGTGGGATTTCCATAACGACTATTTTTTTTCGATTTTTGAAAATATATATTTTTTTCTGTCAATTATTATGAATATCAATTTTCGTTACTGTATAGTATTTTTTTTTCATTATTTAGAATTTATTTTGACACTTTTTTAAAAAACGTTTTAAATAAATGAAAAATTTTAGTTTTCAAAAATCGAAAAAAATAGTAGTTATGGAAATCCCACGATCGGACTAGTCTTAAAAATGGTTGAATAGATGAATGTTAAAAAAAAAAATCTTTTTGCATCAAAATATACACTCACTCTTAAAGACGCGATTTAAAGTTTAAAACTCAAAAAACTCATTTAAAGATACGTCGAATATCTTCGTTGTATTTTTTTCTGAAAAGGGCATAAAAAATATTTAAAAAAAAACAAAAAAAACTTTCAATTTGGAGCATTATTGAAGAACTTATTACCAAAATACCGAAACAAGAGCGGTTTTTTTGTTAATTTAATATCTTTTGAACGGGTAATCAGAAAAATCTCAAAATTCACCCGCAAGAGTCTCTTGATGGGTACTAAAAAATATTTAAATTTTGAGGAAATTTAAAAAAAAAATTTCAACTGTCCGATTTGGGAAGGAATGCCCATATATATCCACAGAAGTTTTCCCATTGTCACATTGTGCGATATACTAATTCTCATGTGCGTGAATCTCTGAGAGAGCCAACTAAGACACCTGTTCGTGGTCGGATTAGAGATCGACTCTCGTGAGAGAGGCCTTCTTCATTTCGACAGATTCGAGAGTAAGACATAGACCCCGCGGTCGATTCTCCTCTTTGTTGCTGCTCACGAAATTGTGGCGTATCCGAGAGAGTCTTATATACGTTTTTCTCACGGAATCATTCCATCAATCGTCGTACGCGATCTTATCGATCGATAACCTAAAACCTTTTCCACGAAGATGACCATCGGAGCGTATCTGTTCTTTTTTCTCTTTTTTTTTTTCTATTCCAGTTCAGTCTACGAAAGATCGATCCATCCTCGATTATGAGGGATTGTGAGAGAGAGAGAGATTCCACGTCAAATCGACAGGTGTCTCGAAAATCCGTTGATTGATACACCTTTTTTATACCGTTTTTCTCGGTAGGACCAACTTTTGTACTCCAATTTTTGTTCAAATAACCTTTTTCCCAAAGTTCTTCTTTTCTTGAATAAATTCAGAATATTTTGTGCCCATCTGACAACGTTTCGAATTTAAATAAAAATTTCTAAGGTATTGTTGCATCAACAGTAAATAGTAATGAATTCGTTGGATAGTTGAAGCCGAGAGAGGAAAAATGTATAAAAAAATTAAAAGGTTTCGGAGACTTGAACAGAATATTGTTAAAATGTAAAACCGTAAACGGAGAAAAAAAAATACCAAAATTGTGGGTTTCGTTCGGCCCAAAATATGACCTCAAATTTTTAGAAATTATTATTTCATTTTTTAGAGGTTGCCCGAGCTAAAAAATCATTAAATGAGGGAAAACATAAAGAGCACCCAGTGGACACAGTAATGTTGTAGCAATGTAACGGAAATGTTACCGTTTGTAACATGTAACATTACATGGACGTTACATGTAAGTTACATGTAAGTTACAATTTCTTACTCTGCAATATAACGTTGTTATATAACAGTTATGTAACTGTATTACGTTATCGTAACTAGAATTAATTGTTGTTAAACATGTTATAAAAAATATACAGCTCGTGCAAAATAATTTAATATGCATAGTTTACCGGCTCCAAAAAGAGATTCATAAGAAAGAAAAAATCTGCACGCATTGTCCGATCTAATTTTTCTCAAAGACCGAAAATCGAACCCTTGACCCTACCTACCATCCTACCTATCTACCTAACACGCTACCTATTACGCCATCGAATACTTATGAATTCCCTCTGATTGTTTAATATACGAATGCTGGAGTGCCAAAAAAATAATAGTAGTATAATAATGATTGCAAAATAATAATAATAATAATAATAATAATAATAAGTTAATATTATTCTTGACCAATCGCCACATAAAAATTGCAAGGATACAATTTCAATTTTAGTTTAAATTTTGACAGCTGTAATTTTGATAAACTTTATAAGTAATTATTAATGAGTAATTTGTGATAATTTAATTTAAATGATCGTGGCAATTTTTTGTACGTGGATATTATTTCCTTGGATATTTTTATGATTACAGATATTATTTTTTACAGATATTATTGTATTAGATCAATTTTGAACTTGATTATCTTGTAACAGCTAGTTTTGACTTTGTATTTACGACTGTAATCGTGTTCGAACACCCAACACAATTTACTATACCAGTTTAGTAACTACTAGTCATGAACTAAATAGTACTAATTACTGGACCGATAAAAACAATTAGTGTAAAAGCCGTATAGTTGCCACACTTAAGGAAAAAGCTCTATTACTTAAAAATTAAGTATCTACTGACAATATGCTTCGTGTATATTAAAACATTGGTCTTCAATCTTTCATCGTGCACTATTTTTGTAAACCCAATTAATATTGTTTTTCAGTAAATCCCGTTTCATTTGACCTCTTCAAAGAGGGATAGTTGCCCAACGTGGCGGATAGTCACCTCACGTCGAAAATACTTCGAAGGAGTATATAATTAATATTAAGTTACACATTATTTTATTTCATTATATTTTTTAAATTTTATTTTTTTATTTCGATATTTTATGATCAATGTTATTATTTTATAATTAATAATTTCATTATTTTCTTTAATACCTTTTATTAACAGTTTTTCTTTCTTATCTAGTTCTGTAAACGCTAGTGCTAAACTAACTTCGGTCTAGCAAGGACTATGCCTGGGTTCTTGTCATATTGCCGTTAGGGCAACTAACCGGAAATGAATTTTGGTGCGACTATCCTTCTCGATACGGATACTTGCCCTTTTTATTAAAAAAATGAATAAAAGCTATTTAACAATATACCGTATCAGACCGTGTAGTTGAAACTCTAATGCACGCGAGGAAACAAATAGTTGACTGAATCCTCAACCATAACATTATTTATTCAATAAAAATTAGTCACCAATATTAGTAAAACGCTCGTCGAAATGTCACCGCCGAAGATTTTCGCTCACACAGACAAAACTTGTGGGCCCTGTCCAATGTCTTTTGGGCACTGAGGCCTGCGAGAGCATGCTAATAATTACAGAAAAGCACTAACGCTAGGGACATCTCTAACATAGTGTATTAAAAACCGGGGCAACTATCCCCCCGGGGCAACTATCCAGCTTTTACCCTATACACTGCGACCTCGATAATCGGCACCTCGATCGTTGCAATTGCAGCGTGGTGGGAGAAGCGCCAAGCCAATCGCGTCAAGCCGCCGTCAGCCACCAGCGGCGCAGAGACGATTCTGTGCAATGTGCGCAACCCCACTTCTTGCAAGAGCCGGTCCCGACGGATTCCGATTATCGAGGTCGCAGTGTATTGAAGTTAAGCTCGATTCCCTCCGAAATTACTAGACAATCCATTACTCAATCCTGTATTCTAGTAATTATCGCCGTTACTGTCCACCAACAATTACTATTTTTTTTCTTTTTCACTGTTCTTTTTTTCTAAGTAAAAATACGAAAATTGGATTTCACAAATATTTCGAAATTCAAGGAACGTCTCAATGCAGAATTTCCCACGTGCATCTCAAACTAACGAGATAACTGCCGTGTCTCTCTTTCTCGACTCGGCATCTGTGTAATATTATTCATGGAATGTTTTGACCGTGCCGCAGAGGATTGTTGCTCGCGCGTGTTTTGTCCCATCATGGACTGCGTTTGTGTGGTGTCTGGCATTTCTCATGGAACTTAGATTACCATATTCGGACACGTGTAGAGAGAGAGAGAGAGAGAGAGAGAGAGAGAGAGAGAGAGAGAGAGAGAGAGAGAGAGAGAGAGAGAGAGAGAGAGAGAGAGAGAGAGAGAGAGAGAGAGAGAGAGAGAGAGAGAGAGAGAGAGAGAGAGAGAGAGAGACGGCGACGAGTGAGAAATTTCGCTGCATCGTATTTTTCTTTTTATCTCAGGTCACTCGATCCTGCGTTATCCCGTCTTGTTTAACCTTGGAAAGGTAATAGAGATGACACAATGAGAGCTTGCGCGGGACATTGAAGTCGGTGGCTTCGCTCCTATCATTGATATGAGATAGCTGTCGCATTTCACTTCCTTTCTCCCTTCTCTCTCTCTCTTTCTTCCTCCCTTCATACATATGAACCTATACATACGTGGACATATGTATAAACTTATACCATGTTATTTCGTCTGGGAGATACTTTGAACGGAGCTCAGCACAAACAGAAAAGAACCGGAGAGATTGGATACCGCTGCTGTTGCTTTTGCTGCAGCAACTGAAACAGAAATGTCGGCATTGACTGGTCCGTCGTATATTCTTTATTTTTTATTTTTATTTTTCTTATGCCAATCTTTTTTTCTCTCATTTCTCCTGTCTCGCTTCTTTTGCCACGCGTGTCTCACTCTCGCGTCTAGACGAGATTGCGAGAAAGCTGCGGTCGTTGTCGAGGTTGCCGAGGCCTTCTGTTACTTCTTATTTCTCGTCTCTCGAACGTTTTCCCGTCTCTTACCCGCGGTATTTCCCTCGCTATAACGCTCTTTCTCTCCTTCTCTTCGACACGAGACACGTGTAGGTTGGGATCGTAGGTGTTCACGCCATATATCCCATTGCAATCGACGGCTTCTCAGTTCGCGTTTCACTTTCTTCAATCGCGTCGTTTCTCGTCGTCAAGGATATTTTAATTCCTTGACGACGTTTTTTCTCCCTCCTTCGTTTCCTTTGAAACCGTGCTAGGGAAATTCTTGCGAGCACTTGCTGGGAATGTGCATTCGATGGACTTTTTAGGCACTCACTCATTTATGACAGAAAGTGCCTATTGCAAACGCATCGAAATCTGCGTCGGATGTCCGTCCAGACCCAGATCTCAGAAACCGGTGTACGGAATTCAATTTCTTTTGGAGGGTAGTTGCGTATGGTTGTAATCTTTGTGCCCAAGGAGTTTAAATCCAAACGGATACTGCAAAACAGAGACTTTTGAAAAACATAGCCATTTTTAAGCAAGAAAAGACGTTTTATGATCATATGTAGTTGAAATTTGGAATTTCACGAACGAATTTTCCTCTAACTCATACAATGTGTGTATATGATTGTAAACAAATGTCTGACGAAGTATGAATCCGATTAGACACCATTAAGTTTGCAATTTTGGCAAAAAATACAATTTTAACCAAAAAATGCTGTTTCTATCTATATGCACTTGGATCAACAATAAGTTTACAATTTTGCAAAAAAAAAACACTTTTTAACGAAAAAAACTCCTATTGTTGTCCATGTACAGTTGGAACTTGAAAGTTTACGGACGAATTTTGTTCTAACTTATCAAATGTCTGTATATGACTATGAACAAATGTCCCATGAAGTTTCAATCCAATTAGATACTGCTGAGTGAATAACTTTTGCATGAAAACAATATTTTTAACAAAAAAAAGACTATTTTTCTCACTGACAGAATTTCTATACGACTGTAAACAAGCGCCTATCACTTTCACGTAAAGCATAGACCTGCGTACGCGACGACGCCACGTACAGAGTAAAAGAGGAACTAAAAACGTCCTGAGCGCGCCAAATTCAAAACCCATATTTCTCTTATAAAAAATACATGGTTCTTTTGTGGGCCTTTGCTCCGTTGGCAATATGGCGATCACCTGCGCGTTTCAAACGTGAAAAAAACAGAATCTGAGCATCAATTTATAACCTAAAGCTTTTTTTACTTATTATAAATAGACTAATAATCAATAAATGATTAAAGTGTTATGATAAATATGCCCATCTCAAATGTCACTAATATTCTTCATCACTGCCTAATATTTTAACAATTCTGTGAATACAATCTATCAAAACATTTAAATGATATGATTGTTTAGATACTTTCATATCATATTGATTATATTCCAATCTGTCTTTTTAATAATGATTTGTAGAATTTATCCGACTACTCGATGTTCACAATGAATCAAAGAGTTTAAATTACGGTGTGAGTGCCTATTAAAACGTCCTTAAGGGACATGTTAACCAAAACATTGAAAATATACCACAAAAACAAAATGTATGATCCTTATATTCTAAAGTTGTGAGTGCCAACTAATATTATCCTTGAAATTCGATCACCAACTTTATGAACAGTGTTGCCCCTGTGAAGGAAGAAACATGCGACTCAATATTATCAAAAACAATGTACAGTAACATGAAAACAATATAGTATTTCCATATCAAATAAATCAAGACAATTATCAAGAAAACGGAGCGCGAAGCGCGGGGGGGGGGGGGGTTGGGGGGCGAAGCACCCCAACGACTACGCGAAGCGTACTTGTTTGTTATGCATTGATGTCTTCGTGGAAAGTATTTTGATGGACGATTTCGGGTAGATCCGTAATACCGGTCATGAATGGTCCTCACATATTGCTTCTTCATCCCCCGTTGCCAGCGTCAATACATTTCCGGCGAAATGATCCCTAAAGATGAGAGAAAAAACGCCGGTCCATAATGCTCTGCGGCGCCTAAATTTCTCAGGCTTTTTGGGGGCCCAACGCCGAGTCCCTTTTTCGTGTATCACGCTTCTGCGAATATAACGACCCACCAGAGTTTTGCCACGAATAACATCGGCTAGGGCGGGCGGTCGTCCTTTCGAAACGGCGTCCAACAATCGTATTGAATTTCTAAATTTGAGGAATGAACACGCGTCAAGTGGTTTCAACGGTGGATCGAGAGTCTCGAGCGCAAATAATTTTGAAGACAATACGTCCACGCTGAAACAAAAATCATCAGCGGAGAGGCAAAACCCTTCTCACTGTAAATAAATTAATTTTAACAAATATGATGTTGACATTTACTTTTTAATGGAATTAGCAAGTAATAATTTAACAAGTAGCATTTTTAAGGGGAAGAATTCGGCTTTGTTTCATGATTTTTCAATTATTTTTACAAATTGTCTTTAGATTCGAACTCTATTTTGAAAACAGCTGTTTTTCGCCTTTTTCCCTCTTCTCTTCAGGTGCACCCATCTTCTAAAGGAGATTATTCTTTATACATTTCTACAATTGGATTCATAAAGAGGAAAGTTTGAGCTTCAATTTCCTTTTTTAAAAAACTTTGAGCGATTTTTCTTTCCAAAGTTATTCTGTTTTTTGTGAGAAAGAGGAAATTTAAAAAATCCCGTATCAGACGAAAACAAAGAGGCTTCATGAAAAACTTAAGGTCGCAAAATATTGCGTCTGTTTTTGTTGAGTAGAGAGGAATTTTTTTAGATTTTTTTTCCAAAGTTTTGTTTTCTCATGTTGAGGCTGGAAAATAAATTCGGGGAAAAATCTAAAAAAAATGGTAATGTGTTGAAAACGGTAAAATAAAGTATTTTTGCCTCTTGACATTTTATCAATAATTCCATAATTATTCCATTTAAGCTCCAAACCCGAAAATGAGAAAAAAAAATTTTTGGGAAAAAATCTGAAAAAAATTCCTCTGCACTCAACAAAAATAGAAGCAACTTTTTGATATCCTGAAGTTTTTTATAAATCCGCTTTGTTTTCATGTTATATGGGATTTTTCAAATTTCCTCTTTTTTACAAAAAACAGAATAACTTTGGAAAAAAAAAGTCGCTGAAAGTTTAAAAAAATAGGAAATTGAAGTTCAAGCTTTCCTCTTCATAATCCAATCGCAAAAATGTATTTAAAAAATTTCCTCAAGAAAATGGGCGCACCTGAAGAGAGGGGGAAAAAGGCGAAAAACAGCTGTTTTCAAAATAGAGTCCAAATCTAAAAACAAATTGTAAAAATAATTCAAAAATCAAGAAATGAAGCCGAATTCTTCCCCACTAAAATTTTGCTTGTAAAATTAGTTTACGTTGACTTCCGGCGAAATGGTATAAAAAATCGTTCCGAACCTTTTTTGAAGTTTTGTCCGGAAATTTTTCGCCGGTAACGTATATTCCCTAAATTGTCTGAGTATAATATTGTTGAAATTCATTTTGCGGACTTTATTAAAGAATTAGGATGCTAATTGCAGAAGTAAAGCTTAGATCTCATTTAAAAAAAAATTAACTTTAATTAAAGATTGAAAAATAAATTACTATAAATTTTTTATGAAAATGAGTTGAAAAACTTGTTTTTTTCCATTGCAATGATGCAAACTTCAGCAGAGTTAAGAACCAACTTGCAAAGTCGAAATTTGCACATTCCTCAATTATTTTCGTACAATTTACAAATCGGAAAAGGCAAAACATATTTTATAGGCAAATATTTTATTTGTGTCAAAATAATTTATTGTTAGCAAATAATTGATTTCGCCATTTTCAACTTTACATTTGTTAACAGTTAACAAACCTTGGTACATTGTTTTCTCAGTGTGGAATTTATTCTTCCTAAGTAAGTTTTCACAGTCTAAAATTGTTGAAATTCATTTTGCGGACCTTATTAAGGACTGGAGATGCTAATTTCAGAATGTGTTAAAAATCTCGTTTTCTTTGCATTGCAATGATGAAAACTTTAGCGGGATTAAAAAATAACTTGCAAATCCGAAATTTGCACATTCCTCAGTAATTTTCGTATTTAGAAAAACCTCCTCTATGCTTCAGCATGTTTTGGCTTCTTTGAGCATCCGTTTTTTGGGAAAAGTCGCATAAAATTTGCAGACCTCAATGAATTTTTGCAAAACTCATAACAAAAAAAAGGGCCTGGGGTTCAGCTAGTGTGCGAAACTTCGCTTTGCTATTTTCTACTGTGACTTCTGGATATACTGCGACCTCGATATTCGGAATCCGTCGGGACCGGCTCTTGCAAGAAGTGGGGTTGCGCACATCGCACAGAACCGTCTCTGCGCCGCTGGTGGCTAACGGCGGCCTGACGCGATTGGCTCGACGCTTCTCCCACTACGCCGCAATTGCAACGATCGGGGTACCGATTATCGAGGTTGCAGTGTATTCGAGAACATTTTGAACTGGCACGAAAATCTCGAAGAAACATTCCTACACGAAAACAAAACAAAGAGAGACGTATAACTGTTCACCGAGTCATCGTTAACGAAGGATTCGGACCTCGGGCATTTTTCCGGACCGGGTGGTCCTTCGAAATTAAGGGCTACCTTTAAACGAGCGCTTGTTTGCCGTCCTCGAGTCCCTCATCGATGGCCCGAATGGTCGGGAGACGACAATCAAGAGACGACCATGACAATAAACGAATGAAATATCAGGGAGGGCGTAGGAATGCGTACTTCTACGTGATCGAACGCATTTTGTAAAACGCACAACGTTGACACACGCATACAGAAGCGAGCATAATGCCGAGGCTTTCTCCTCCTCCTTCGTTCCTCCCGCACGATGCTTCTTGTCTCTTGTTCCTTCTTTCCGAAGGATCCCGTTTTTCATAGATCCCGATCACGTATTCCTCGACGGTGGCGACGACATTCGAAGTCTTCCTGGAAGCCATTGCAGTCAAAATGTTTCGCGATTCTTGCATGTGTTATGGTGTCCATTTTGACCCAAACCGTATAATTCTCCATTGACCGGGGGCCCGCATCATCGACCGAGAGTCAGTCCTCCGTTCGGTCAGCAAAAGGGCATAAACGTCGTCACGTACATGCATGAAATGTGCTCGAACGATGTTTGCCGACGAGACGCTTGACAAACAGGAAAATATTTCACCCAAAATCCATGAAAATAAACGGGAGGCTTTCTCTCCGCGAGAAAACTCGGGGACAAACTGACCCAGAATAAGAGGTTATGTTTTATTTCTTTATTTTTCTATTTTATTTTTTTTATTATCATTGTTAATGACCCTCAGGATTTAGTGCATCTGCATTTTTCGGCTCAGCATAATTTCTCAACGGTGGCGTGGAAAAAAAACAACATTTTGTGTTCCCCATTCAATTCTCCAATGGCCCATTTTTTCTAAAAAAACAAATCACACTTATACAATTAGGATTGTTTTGACCCATTTAAACGTTTGGCACGCTGCATTATTTTAGCGGGCAGTCGTGGAACTAAAAGACCTTTTTTCATTCTTCATCAATTTTCTAGTGGCCGATATTTTTAGAAAATTTTGAGATGAATATTAATGAACCTTTATATTAATGAAAAAAAGATTGTTTATAGTTTTTCTTTGCTTTTTTTCGACGAAAACTTGATTTGCAATCAGCGGTGAATTTCCCATCGAAATAATGGTTGAAAACGATAAAAATAAACATTTTTTTTTTTGTTAATTTTTGGGTGACTTTTCGGAAGTGTTAAAATAGCGAAAATTCAAGCGCTCATAAATTTACTTTAGTTTGACCGATTCTAAAATTTCTTTTTTTTTTATCAAAGGGTGTGACCAAACTTAGAGAATGCCGTTTGATTCATCTCGATAACTTGATTTTTGTAGAAATGAGAGCAGGTTGAAAATCGCTGACAAAAATTGGAAAGGCCTTCAAAATATTTGTAAAAATCGATGGCCAAACTTTAAAAATCTGTCAAAAATTGAACAATTATCGAATTCGGATGAACCAAGCGAAGTTCTAAAGCTTCAACGATCTCGAAAAGAATGAGCTTGTTAAAATCGAAAACTTGACTAGAAAAAAAATTACAACCATTTTAGTGAACAGACTCAATTTTGGCCAAGAAGCAGAAAAAAAATTCTTAATTTATCACTTTTAAACCTCATATCGATGTATTTTTCTGCCCTGAACACAAATCTAGCAATAGTTTTAGCAGAAAATAAATTTTTTTACGACTTTTCATCAAAAACATCTTCCTCGATTTTGCTCCCATTCTCGAAAACCTCAAAATAGCGAAATTTCAAGCGCTCCTAACTTTATTTTGGTTTGGCCGATTCCAAAATTTCTTCATCGTACACAAAGGTTGTGACTGAACTTAGAGAATGCTATTTGGTTCATCCGAATAACTAAATTTTTGTAGAAATGAGAGCAGCTTGAAAATCGCCTTCAAAAATGAGCAAAAATTCATGGTCCAACTTTAAAAATCTGCCGAAAATTGAAAAATTATCGGAATCAAATGAACCAAGCGGGATATCTTAAAGCTTCAACGATCGCGAAGCTCTATAAGCGTATGTAGAAACCAAAATTCCATTTGAAAAAAAAAATCGCAGCCATTTTACTGAAGCGATTCAAAATTGAATTGACAGAAATGTGCAAAACAAAATTTATATTTATTTTTTTAAACTCAAAATTTGTATAAATTTTCATCATAAAAACCACACCAATATTGCACTGAGAGAAAAAATTACTGAATCTGAGAACATGAATTTATTTATTGAATGAAAGTATTAATTCAATTATTTATTTGTTGAACCAAGAATATCACTCTTCATTTAAAAAAATATTTTCACGAATCTATTACTCGATTATATTAAACTCTTATTTAATAGTAACAATTAAATGCATTATAGATTTGATTAAATTTGTATTCATTGGATTAATTACGGTGATCGCATCATAAACATGAGATTATTTGGATCTAAAAAATGACTTCCATACGAAATTATTTTTATCGATCAAAATTATTTTTTTTGCAATAAATTCATCATTATTTTACTTCTAAAAATATTTCTGTAGTATTTTTAATATTTATTAGATATAATATTGATTGTGATTATTTGAAAAAAAGCTGTAGTAAAATAAATAATACATTATTTATTTCCTTCAATCAAAGAACTATTATTTCTATGGTATACTTTAATAGTATACATAAGTTGTTGATAATTAAAAAACTGGTTTTTTAAATGTTTTCTTATATTCGAATCTTCATATCTCCTAACTTTTTTCAAGTGCATAGTAGTAGTCGATAGCATAATAGGTAGCGTGTTAGGTAGTTAGGTATACCTAAATGATCAGTGAGAACTGCTGAAATTCCCATTAATTTTTACAGTTTTCCCCATCAACAGCGCCTCCTGGAAGGGCAAACAGTGAAAATTGCATATTTCTTTAATCCAATATACAGAAGTCACATATGACATAGTACATGCCCATCAGACGAATTTTTACAGTGTGGAACAGTAAAATGTACACTACGTGAAACTTTATATTTCTGTTGTATCCGGTGAACTTTTTACACATTTCGCATTGTAAAAATTATCCAGGGCCCGTGAAAAAATTACAGTGTACATTGCAAAAATTGAAAAGAACGTAGTATATTTTGCGATACGTTTTTTATTTTCCACTGAAAGTACTGCAATTTCTAAAATAAATTATAGTGTAGTGAAACGTTTCGATATTTGAATGAATTCCAATTTATTCAAATATTGCAATAAACCGTTATTTATTCTCGCTCAGGCTCATAACTACGAGGGCTTGTACTTGACTAATTAATCGTGAGATCAATTAATGAAGCGAATCAAGTTTAACCTCGCACCCTTAAAGAGCACGAAGCGTCACCGAAATGCAATGGTGATATGTTAAGAAAATGTAGTCTTCAGTCCATAGGACTGCTCGACCACAGAACGCGGGTGATGTTCCAACAATTGTATATCAATTGAGGACGCCGATGTTGGTGATACATCGGACCTTATAGGTGCTCGGTGGCTCTCTCGCTGGCGCGAGAGGACGCGCCGTCCGACGCCATCTAGCGGATCTCGGGGGAAATGCAGAGATCGTGGCACGCCGCCGGTCGTCCCGTTACAATGCAACACTGTAAAAATTGAAATTGACGTTGCATATTTCGCGGCGCGCATTTGATTTTTTACTGGGAACACTGCAATTTCTAATTACGTGCTTTGAACATTCTACAGAGACCATTGTAAATTTTACAGTTCAAACACAGTGAATTTCGTCGTTTCTGCTTCTTATTTCGACTTTATCATTTTTTTGCGGTGAACATTGCGTTTCTCACAGGGTAAATCAGCATTTATAATGGTTTGAAAAGTAGAAACTACATTAAATCCATTAATTTATAATGGATTTCCAGTAAAACGCTTGAATTACAGTTCTGAACCGTATATTCTACATTGCATTCAGTAATTTTTTAAATATTACACATGAATTGTCACTGAGCATTTTTTTCCGTGTAGGATAGGTATGATGGTAGGTAGGGTCGAGGGTTCGAATCTCGGTCGGACAGAGAAAGTAGATCGGAGAATTGACGCAGATTTGTCTTTTTTTCTATTTACCCCTTTTTGGGGTCACTAAACTATGCATATTAAATTATTTTGCAAGGGCTATATATTTTTTATAAAATGTTAGCAACAATTAATAAACACGCATTTGATTGAATCAATCATTTTCCCTGTTGATTGGACTAATTAATTTGTTGATTCAACCAATGTTTTTCTCAGTGCTTCCTGTTTTAAAAGACATGTTTTGAATGATAAAATGTGTTCTTGATTCAAACAACATATTACATACAATTGATAACATATTGTTAGATTCAAGTAAATTCGTTTATTGAAACAGAAATTTATGGAATTGACTGAAAAAAATGAACCAAGTAAATATGTAAGGAAACCAATCTAATATGTCTTGGCAAACAATGAAAAAATGATTTTTTGCCTTCAAAACTTTATTTCATTGGTTCTAGTAATTTTTTCTCTCAGTGTGCATTAAAGTAAATAAGAAAAATAACGTTCTAATTCGGGCGAGTCTAATATCCTCGCGCGAAAGGAACAATCGCAACAATAAAAAAAAAGACTGGGGAGACTGTAACATTGACTGTCTCGTGTAAACCTGGAGGTTCGAAAGACTATTGGGCTATTGTCCGATATTATGGCGAGAGGAGACAAGAGAAGGCATACCTAAAAGGAGGCAATGAGCCAGCACAAAGTGAAACGTGAATGAACGAGAACGATGAAGGAGAGCTTCGGAAGGGAAAGCGAAAAGGGAGGTGAAATGGCTTTGTCGGAAAGTCCCGGGATCTTAACGAGGTCTCTCACGCCTACTGCTTCCCATCGAAGAAAACACAGACACCCGAAACAAAACTCCTCTGGGGCCCAAGAGGGGTCCTTCGAATTAACGGTGAAACTCTTCGAAGCTTGGCTAGGTTCTTGTTTCTTCTTCCGAGAATGGAAACAAAGAAAGGGACGAGAGAGGTAAAAAAGGCAATAACTGGGGGATGCATTGGGCTCGAGATGTCCATTGGAGGGTGTTTCTAGTACGAGCGGTCGTTAGCTTGTGCCTAGACCTGGCATCCTGTAAAGCATTTTTATACAACGGCAATTTTGAACCAAAATCAGCAAGAAGAGAAAGAGAGAGAGGAAGAGACGAAGAGGGGCATAAACAGGGTCGTAAATCATCCTGGGCGAAAGAACATAACGCCATCTTCGAATGAGCGAGTTCTCTTCGTCTTTCCCTCTCTCAGCTGTTCAAGGATATACGCTGAGGACCCGAGGAATACAGAAAGAGAGAGTCCTGTGAGGTCCCCAAGGGGACCCACTCCAGAAGCCCCTTCTCACGCTTGTACAGTGATCCCTGGTACGCAGAAAGAAAGAAATAAAAAATGAGACACCGGAGAGCAGACGAAGAGAGAGAAGCGCGTGGGCCCTCTTCGTGTTCCAAAGAAGTCCAGTTTGGTTCGAAGCCCTGAAGAAGAAGAAGAAGAAGAAGAAGAAGGAGAGGATGAAGGAGAAGAAGTGAACGACGCCATGCGTCGGTGAACCTCGCCTGGACCTGTCAAACGAATCACGTCGTAAAGCCATCGAGAACGCCGTCGCCAACGACGACGACAACGACGTCGTCCCATCCAGAGCCGCGACAACCAAATAGACAACTATCGCATCCTTTTCAGCCGCTGAAACGAGAAACAGCTCTGTGTATACACGCGGATATGTCTCGCTTAAGAATCGATTAACGTTCGCACGTTCGTGCAGACCTCGGACAGGATCGTAAAGCGTTCGGGGACCGTATCGTATACCGGTCGTCGTCACCTTTAAGGGGTTACGACTCAAAGATTTTGAAAAAAAAAATCGATTTTTTTGGCTCAAACGATACTTTAGGGTCGTGAAAACAATACCCAGTTGGTTCTGTTGAGGAAAAAAAAAATTTAACGCTTCAATTCTCGGTTTTGCTACAGCGAAAACTTACGTTTTTCACGAGGCCACTTTTTTCAAACTACGAGGATGGATTACTTTCAAGTAATTCAATTACTTGAATTATTTGAATTACTCGAATTACTTGAATTACTTGAATTACTTGAATTACTTGAATTACTTGAATTACTTGAATTACTTGAATTACTTGAATTACTTGAATTACTTGAATTACTTGAATTACTTGAATTACTTGAATTACTTGAATTACTTGAATTACTTGAATTACTTGAATTACTTGAATTACTTGAATTACTTGAATTACTTGAATTACTTGAATTACTTGAATTACTTGAATTACTCGAATTACTCGAATTACTCGAATTACTTGAATTACTTGAATTACTTGAATTACTTGAATTACTTGAATTACTTGAATTACTTGAATTACTTGAATTACTTGAATTACTTGAATTACTTGAATTACTTGAATTACTTGAATTACTTGAATTACTTGAATTACTTGAATTACTTGAATTACTTGAATTACTTGAATTACTTGAATTACTTGAATTACTTGAATTACTTGAATTACTTGAGTGAGTAATTCAAGTAATTCAAGTAATCCGCACAAAAGTGTTCATACTTTTGTTTGGAGCGATTCATTTGAAATTTTGACCGGAGCGTCACAATTACATTCTCTATGGAATTACTTAGCCGATTTTTTGTTTTAATGTGACCTTTTTTAAACGATTTATTGATTGATTTTTAGTCGAGAATTGGTTTATTTTTTTCAAAAATGCGTAATTTCTGCAAAATTTGATTTTTAGAAAAATCCTCATGTAGTTCTGTAATTGTATATAGATTATGAAATGTTTTGGTTTTCTGCTCCAGGTCTTATACTTTATTAAAAATTCGTCCTTCGGTAGAGCAATTTAAGAAAAAAAGACGACTTCAAAGATCAGCCCTGTCGCCGCCATTTTCTATCTAAATTATGATTAAAAAAATTTCTTCACACTGCAATATGTGTTGAATAAACTATCTGAAAAGAAATTCCTATACTTCCAAAATAAATTGTCGAAGTTAGGTTAACCCGTTTTTTAAGAGGGTTTATGGGTTCCGAAGATAAAAAAAAACATATTTTCTCTATTTTTAAAAAATATAATATGTAAATGAATTATTTTATTTAAAAAAATTTCGCATATAAAAGAGCAGCATTTAAACAGTATTTTATAAAATTTTCATTGAAAAATTTGGAAAATTCGCCTGGTCGAACTTGGTTTCAGGTCACTCCTAAAAAAAAGTGTCCTCAGCCAGAATAACTAGCTTCATCCCACATTAAGAAATCAAATTTTATCTATATTAGCAGATAAGTATAGCTCGTCAATGAACGGAGGATTTAAAAGAAAATCGAAATTCGAATTTTTCGCAGAGTTGGATGCAAAACAGTACAATTTTTGATACAATTTCCTACCTTGTAAAATTAGTTGTAATCGAAATTTTTTTTTTTTTCAATCACTGGTCAATTTTATTTCGAAGAAATGTGTTCAATAAGATTGGTGCATTAGTTTTTGCAAAAATCCTGTCCTCCAACTTGAGAAATAGTGTTTTCAGAAAAAATAGCGAAACTATGGGGAATTTCCAAAGCCTCTCTCCCAGACTTTTACTTCGATTGACTCAACACCTTGAGAAAATATTCTAGAGATATCATACAATTAAAAAAAAATCGATTTTTAGAAATTGTCCAACCCATGTTGCCCATCAAAATCAGCTGGTGTGGTCTCTCGCTGCCTTGGACGCAATTATACCGAACAGAATCGTTGATAACGCTTCCAACCAAATGAGGCTGAACAAAGTATAATCCAAGTTGCATTTCTCGAAGATAGAAAGTGGCTGGAAATCATCGCGAGAGGATTTCTTATCAAGTGGTCGCGCCAGTTCTAATTCAACCAATCTGTACAAAGCGTGCGATACAAGAGGCTCCTGATAGGGCGGCTGCAACGAAACGAACAGGCAAAATAGCAAATGCATGCGCGAGAATGAAGGGAGCCAAGAAGAGATACCTATAATACCGGAGTATCGGGAATGGCGTTTGTATGGAGAAAACATTGGGATTGTAGACCCGCTTGGCCTTCTGTCCTGTGCGGCCCGCTCTTTGTCTCGGTTGCAACGGACCCAAACCAAACCCTGGGAGAATGCACGGATAAGCACGGTGTCCCGAACGATGCTGAAGAGTAAAAAAATAACGAGGAACGAGATAGTAGAAACAAGAAACAACGAAGCGGAAGGGAGAGGAGAGACCTGGTGAAGGAGCATCAAACGGAGGTCCATTGGTACGGGGAAGAGGAGAGAGGGTAACGATGCTGGACCAAGGAAGAGGAGGAAGATGCTGGAGATGGCAGAGGAGGGAAAAAAGGATGAAAGAAACGAGGGAAGAGCTGAGAGAAGGAAGGAGAGATTCCCAACGGTCGGTTGGTGGTCCCGGGATTGGAATGCGATGGAGGTTGGAGTGAGGTCCGAAGTTTCTGTTCACCTGTATGAGTTTGAGCGTGAGCTACGCGGGTGAATATCGTGGAAGCCGTGGGGGTCTTGTGAATGAATCTACCTGACCACTCCTCGAGAGAGAGAGAGCGCGGCGGCTCTTTTCGTCTGGAGTACAATTTCGGTCCAACTCGTTTGTGCGCGCCTACCTTCCTTCCTCCAGCTTCCTCCACTTCTTCTTCTTCTTCTTATTCTTGTTTCATTCTTTTCTCCTCGTTCTCTCGTATCTCACGGTATGTGCATTTTCTTGACTATCGCGCCTCGCTTTAATAAAGGTACCGTATATGCGAAAAATACCTGGTCAAGAAGTCGTCGACTTGGTCGAGAAAGAAATCCAACGAAGCGTCTCGGCGCCGACTAATGAAAATATACGAAGAAAAAATCTCACCCGAAATAATACAGCGCTGCTCTTCTGGACTTTAGTATGAGAAAAGCTTGGACTTTATGAGCACCAAATTTTGCTGTTGAGAGAGAAAAAATGAAGCTCAGGGATGCGCGAAAAGGCAAGAAGAGAATTTTGCCTTCGCAAAATTTGCAAAAATGAAAACTGGAGATTCACCGTTGAGGTTTTTTTGTGCCGATCGAAGGATTTCATTTTGGATTCACACTGAGAAAACAGTTGATTTGTCGTAAATAAATATATGGGGCATTCCATGTAGAATTGACCACTTTTGAACCCGACCCCTTTCGATTTACGTTAGCTGAACATTTTTCTTCCACCCCATTAAAAACATTTTTCAGGAAACTGTCAAATTTTGTTACTCAACCCAAAAAAAGTTATGAATTATATGGCTTTTGTTTTTTCAAATAGCTATAACTTCTTCAAAAATTGACTAGTCGGGACGTTTTTTTCAAAATTTTTGTCATCGAATGTACTTTCCGAAAAAAATACAAAAAATTTAAGATATTAAAATCTATTAACTTTTTTGAGAAAAATCATCATTTTCTCTAAGATGGTTTTTTTTATTTTATTTTATTTTTACTAAAAAAACTTTGATCAATTTCGGAAAGAATGCCGCCCAAACTGAAGTGGGTGGAATTTTCCTTCTATTTTTTTTTATCGATTGGAAAAAAAAATTCCCATCGGGGCTTAATTCACAAAACGCCACTCTGGAAATTTTTGAGGATTCATAAAGGACCTTGTTTGAAAAATTGAGAAGAAAAAAAAACGAAAGTGGTAATCCTCGGCAAACTTTTGAGTTATTTCGATTGATTCGATTGGTTCGATTGTTAGTCGTTAAGAAATATTTTATTTGTGTCAAAATAATTTATTGACAGTTAAAAAATATTAATTAAATTTATTAACTGTTAAAAAATAATTGATTTCACATTGATATCACATTGTTTTCTCAGTGCACTTTTTACAGAGGTGATCAATTTTGGTCGTTGATTTGGCTACAAAAATAGAAGAGAAATTAATTCTCTTCAAATACATTTTTTTTTTTCAAATTTATAAACGGGCGTTAATTTTTTTTTTAACTGGAAAAGTGCGTTTTTTCCCTCAAAAAAGGGCCTGTTCATCATCATTGTTATTATTGGCTTGTGAGCGTAATTCTCCATAAATCTTCAGTGTTATCAATAAACGAGGAAAATGTGGGAAAAACAAAAAGAAAATACACATAAAAATTGGCAACGACCGCAGAGTTTGTTTCATCGTATTGACGGCGTTTATATTTCGCAAAGGAAAATTCGGAATTCTTCGTTGTGAATTCACGGAACCACCTGCGGACCACAGGCAGTCCTTTTCTCAAAATATGTCCATAAATCCATCCAGAATTCTCTTCCCGTCTATACAATGCGTTGTGCGTTGTCGTTGGCGGCGTTTCTACCCCGTTTCCCTTTCTCTCTCTCTCTCTCTCTCTCTCTCTCTCTCTCTCTCTCTCTCTCTCTCTCTCTCTCTCGCTCTCTCTCTTTCTGGGTCCGTTCCTCCATAATTGAAATTCGTTTCTCGCCGCGCTTCTTCACTCTCCGCCGCCAAAAAATTTGCATTCCGCGTTTTCCATTGAATTCGCGGGTTCACCCTCGTCTCTCAATGTATACACGCTTCTTCGACGATTCCGGAATAATTATCCGCCTCTCGTTTTAGAAAGGCGAGGACCAATCTTTCCTTGGGTTTTCCTGTGGAGAAAATATCACAATTATACAAGGGCGTTTTTCACGAAAATTTACTTTTTAAGGGGGTATATACTAACTCCACTAGAGAACAAATTTTTTTTTGGGATTTTTTTTATTTTTTTTTTATTACCTAACAATGAATCAAAATAAAGTATTGAGATTTTTGAGAAAATATTTTTTTATCTATAATTAAGGTACAAAATAGTCATTGCAGTAGGTAACTTGAACATGTTTTTTTTGGGAGGAATAAAACATAGAAGCAAATATAGGAAATATAAAAAATCATTTTTTTTCTTTTTTTTCTTTGGATAATAAATAAATTATTTTATTCAAGATTTAGAGCATATAAAAAAGCGTCATTTGAACAATATTTTGTAAAATGTTGATTGAAAAATTTAGAAAATTGAGCAGGTGAAACCTCATTTCCGGAAACTCCTAAAAAATCATGTCCACTCGTTGTCAAAATAAATCATGATAACTTTATCTGAAATAAGACATCGAAATTTTATCTATTAGTAGATAAGTATAGCTCGTGATTGAGAGAAAGATTTCAAAAAAAAAAAATGAATTATGAATTTTCGGCAGAGTTGTACGCAAAACATTACAATTTTTGGTACAATTTACACTTCTAGTCTTGTAAAGTAAGTTGTAATAAAGAAAAAACCTTCGTTCAATCCTAGTCAATCCTATTTCGAAAGAGTTTGCGATCCAATAAGATTGCTACATTAATTTTTGAAAAATCGATTCCGGTGGCTTTGAAAATAGTCTTTTTAGAAGAAAAGCTCTCTATTCTAATAAGGAAAATTTCCCAAGGATCCTAGACTTTTGCTCCGATTGACTTAAAAACTTTGGCATGTTGATTTGAAATATTATAAATATGTTGCACTTCAAATTTTTTGAAAAAATTCATATTTTGAGGCTTTGAAACCCCCTTAAAGAACGTGGGATATACACGGCTCTCGTTTCCTCAAAGATGGATGTATATGCTAATGTACCCTTTTCGAGAGTTATGGGCATTCTGGAGTTATGAACTCGAGAAAGAATGGAGTGAAAGCAACGCGTGAACGAGCGATCGCGAGGCCGCACTTTCGGCACATTGGATCACTCAAGCGCCGATGTGCTGACTAAACAACAATCGTTTGGAATTTATCACTCGAATTCGTCGCGCCCGCCTATATAAGCCAGAAAAGTCTCACGCTTCTACCTTGTTTTACTATTCACACTTTATATATATATGAGGTATTCCCGCTCAACGGGACCCCCTTTTAGGCCGACCTCGTTCGATTTTCTTGAAACTCGAGTATGTTTTAGTGTTGCCCGAAAGTATATTGCCCACCAATTTTCAGATCTCTAACTATAATACTCTTTGGAATACACCAAAAGATATATTTCAAACTTTTTGCGTATTCAGCCCTTCGGAGCTTTGGCACGGCGCGAAATAAAATCGAAAAGATTCTTTGACAATAGCCTTCGATCGAAAATTTCCTGCGCTTTTCGAAAAAAATATCAGCAAAAAAAAACGAATTAATTTGAATTTCGGCCAAAAACCGAAAAAATTGATTTACAAAAAAAGGGCATAATTTAATTCAGCGGGACAATTTTTTTAATGTTTTGTATAGATCCGAGAAGTCAGGATATAAATTTCAAGTTGGGACTCGCATCCGTTTACTAATGCCAAGTCTTTTAGTAAGATAAAAATTCTTAAATATTGTGTTTTTCGTATTCAACAGTTCTCTGATATATTATATAGTTTTTTCAATGAATTTCGAATTTTATAAATTTATTAAATTCAAAATTTAATACATTTGATTTAATAAATTTAATTTAATTAATTTAATTAATTTACTAAATTCAAAATTCCTTAAAAAAACGCTATATAATACATCAGGGAACTGTTGAATACGAAAAACACGATATGTAAGAATTTTTATCCTACTAAAAGACTTGGCATTAGTAAATGGATGTGAGTTCCAACTTGAAATTTATATCGTGAGTTCTCAGATATATACAAAACATGAAAAAAATTGTTCCGCCGAATTAAATTATGGTCTTTTTTTGTAAATTATTTTTTTTCGGTTTTTGGCCGAAATTTGAATCAATTCGTTTTTTTTGGAATCGCTGATATTTTTTTTTGAAAAGCGCAGGAAATTTCCGATCGAAAGCTATTGTCAAAGAATTTTTTCGATTTTATTTCGCAACGTGCCAAAGCTTCGAAGCGCTGAATGGGCAAAAAGTTTGAAATGTAACTTTTGGTGTATTCCAAAGAGTATTATAGTTAGAAATCTGAAAATTGGTGTACAATATACTTTCAGGCAACACTAAAACATACTCGAGTTTCAAGAAAATCGATAAAGGTCCGCCTAAAAAAGGGTTCCGTTGAGCGGGAATACCTCATATATATATCTTTCTCTCGACGAATTATACGCCCGTCTGTAGCACTGAACGCTTTTGTTGCTCGTGCAACACGCTTTCCACGCCTGTTACGAACCTTTCGAGAATTTTCTTTTTTTCTTTTTTCAAACTCATTTGTAACCATCCCGTGCACTTTCTCGTCCTGGCATATTATAATAGCTTTTGCATCTCGGATGAGAGGAGGAAAAGACCAATACAAAGTTGCAAGATTCGTGCTGTTTTGAGAGATATTATTTATATTCTTGTATAACCGCGAGAAAATATTAATAGTCACAAATGTATTGCCAATCACTGAAAAAGTAAACAACAGTATTTCGCATGAAATCGTGAGAAACGAAATACGAGCTGCGGTTTGAATTTGTCATGAAAATTGTTGAAATCATTCGACGCGTTACAAATGTCGTTGCATTTGTCAATCACTATTTCACTATTAAGGCGTCATTCTGGTCTAGAGAAACATCCATAAAAAAAAACAAAGAATATTTTTACCATTCTTTTTTGACAACATATTTATTAATATTTTGACAATAAACAAAAAGAAGTTTTGAGAAAAGCGTCACTAAAATAGCTATAACTCCGTAAATTATTGGAATTAAAATTTTTTTCAAGATTAGATTCTTGAACGTCTAACCTTTAAGAATATGCAAAAAAAAAATGATTTTTTCAAAATTCTACACCAGAATAGCCTCTATTAATTATATTAAATTTTCTTTTCGTAGCATCTCATAAATTTTACTCAAATAAATTTGAATACATTTTTAAAGGTCTAAACTTCAATATATGCAAAAAAAATGATTTTTTCAAAATGCTAGATCATAATACCGCTTTAATCTATCGCAGAGGTCTGAGAGTTTTTTTTTCTAACGCCGGGAAAAGCGTCCATAATGTTTTCAGTTTAATTTACGGTCTCTCGGTCTATTATTGCGGCATTGTGGTTTCACGCCACCGTAACTCGATTTGTCAAGGAAAATGTTTTCGTGAAATTGTTTTTTTTTTTTTTTTCATTATTCACTGATCCCGTAGTCTCATTTACGATGGGACCCCGCTCTCTCTCTCTCCCTTTTTCTCTTTTTTCTGGGTTGAGGGACTCTTTCGTCATCCGTGACGTAATTAACGTCGGGGAAGTGCGCTAATAATATACATTAGACCGATTGTTTATTGTTACTCTTGTATTTTTTTCTTCTGGACAGACACATGCGTAAATCTTATGAATTATTTGCTGTCTGTCTGTCGTGTGACGTTCGCGCCTCCCTTTTGTCCTGCTGGAATTAATTCATTTATGTCGATGTGAAAAAGAGAGAGAGAGGGAGAGAGAGAGAGAGAGAGAGGGAGAGAGAGAGAGAGAGAGAGAGAGAGAGAGAGAGTCAATGGCTGTCAGTTCGTCAAGCGGAGAATTTCGGTTCCCGCGTGCATGCATCGGCTGTCGGACGTTTATTCGTTCATTTCCGACATTATAAGCTCCGAATTGTATTATACGCGTATTTAGCAAAGCATGAATATCACACGTATGTGGAGACAACGAGGTAACGAGGCGAGGAGAAACACGATGAAATTCTGCGTCCCCCTTCATCTACAACCGTTGAGAATGGCCCATTACACATTACACAACTGGTGATGAATTATTTCGTCACGTTTCTGACGCGGGATGTATTGATATGTACACTGCCGTCCAAAAGTTTGGAAACACTCCAAAAAGCTCAAAAAAGCTCCGCGCCGCACAAAAAGTTGCACTGCTCGTTTAAAAATGAAGATATTTCGATTCGACAAGCGGCGTTTCAAAGGGGATATATTCAGCTTCATTCCCCTTTTTTCAAAAAAAAATTTCGATTTTTTTTTAACCCGGTACGTCTTTTGAAACATGGTCGTTTTTTGGCTTTTTTTTAATGTTGAAATTTTGGTGCACGATCCAAACAATTTTTTTAAAACTTTTTTTCATGTGAAAAACTTGTGGGGGGGAGTATAAGCTTCGATTATGTTTTTTAAAAAGTTTTGTACGATTTTTTTCGCAAAAATATTCAATTTTTTGTAAAAAACGAACATATTTATAGAATATGGCGTAACTCTAAAACTACTGGGTTTTCGTGATATTACTAGGAGGGTAAAAAGTTGCGTACAATCATTTTGGATTTAATGAAATTTTTTCAGAATTTTGTTTCAAAATTTTTTTTTTCGAAAAAAGGTTTCCTGCTAGAGATATTTTTTTTCTTAAACAATAGCGTCTCTTAAACTCTTGAACTTCATCGAAAAACCCGTTTAGATGAAGTAAGAGACCCGATTGTTTAAGATAAAAAAATATCTTCTTGACAGGAAAAATGTTCGAAAAAAAAAATTTTGAAACAAAATTCTGAAAAAATTTCATTAAATCAAGAATGATTATACCCTCTTAGTGATTTCACGAAAACCCAATAGTTTTAGAGTTACGCTACATTTCATAAATATGGTCGTTTTTTGCGAAAAATTGAATACTTTTGCGAAAAAAAATCGTACGAAACTTTTTACAAACCAAAATTGAAGCTTATACTTCGCCTTACACGTTTTCCATGCGAAAAATAGTTCAAAAAAAATTTCATGTGTCGTGCGCAAGAATTTCAACGCCAAAAAAAAGTCGAAGAATTACTATTTTTTAAAGAGCGTACCGGGTAAAAAAAAACGAAATTTTTTTTTGGAAAAAACGAAATGAAGCTGTCCCCTTTAAAACGCCGCTTGTTGGATTGAAATATCTTCAAATATCTTCATCTTCAATATCTCCTTCATCTTCATAAAATATCTTCTGACCCTTATTTCCCACATAAAACATCTTTTATTTCATTTTCGAAAAAAAATCTGGATAAATTAGTGAATGTGCGTCTTTTTGAGGGACGAGTCCAGTTAGATTGAAATAAAATCGACTATTCAATTAAATGATCGTTTGTCAACTAAATGTTGTCTATCTTGTCAACCATGAATCCTAGATTATTCAACTAGGTGCCAATTTGAAAAAGAGTGTTGACATTATCGTACGAGACCATTTATACTTCGGTTTATTCCATAGAATAATTGTTTTCCGTATCCAAACTGTGGACATCGATTTTCCATGTGTCAATCAAATGGCAAATAGAAAAGGCCATTGAGACACCTCTAAAGTAAACCGTACGTAGCCCTCCTTTCACGGCATTCAATATTATAGTAAAAACTATGATTTCATCATATAGGAAGTAAAAAAAAATGAATAATAAATTAAATAAATTGAATATATGAGGCATTTCACGTCAAGTCAGCCACCCCATTTTTTGAAATCACCAAAAATCGCATACAAATTTTTAGAAAGTAGTTCCAACTATCAAGAAGATTTTTAATTTTTTTCAGATTTTCAAATTACATTTTTTAGCCGGAAAAAAAATACAAAAAATTTGTTTGTCCCATTTTGTAACTCGAAAATTATTCATCGTACAAAAAAAAAGTACGATATAAAATTTAGGATTTTTGACGTGCTTTTCATTGAAATTTTTTGCAAACTCCTCCGAAAGGTCTATATGCCATTTTCGGAGCAAATAATGTTTTGATATTTTTTTTCTCAGAATTGACATCTTCGATTCGTCTGTAGTTTTAATAGCTTTTTACTTGATATATTTACAGACCATTAAAAATTTGGAGAATTCATTATTTCAAATGCATTTTCATTGATATAATCTATCATTATTGAGTGATTTAACGAAATAGTGTAGATATTGATATTTTATCATTGTTAATCATAGACAAGGAAAAATAATAAAATAATCTCGTTTTGATACTGCGAAGATGATTCCAGGAAAAAAGCAGTATCATTGCTTCATTCTCAAAAATCGTGCTCAAATCGAACTAAAAAAGTACTCATTGACCATAGAAACGTCGGTGTATCCAAAGAGGGTAAATTAATTCTTTTTTGCAATCGAGAGACGCGAGTAGCCTTTGACTCAAATTTGAATAGACTTTATCGGTGTACATGAGTCCATTAATAAAGTTTATTAAAATGTACAAAAAGATATTTTTAAAAAAATGAAAAAAGTGTAAAAAATTGAAAAAGTACAAAAAATAAACGAAAATGCGGGCTTTAGAAAATATCTATAGATAGTCTCAACCCTGTTAATGCACAGAGAAATTTGTTTATTCGTTTGGGATGAAAAACGCATGGAAAGGAATGGATTCTCCACGAAGTCAATTTTTTCCAAGTCCGTAAATATATCAAGTAACAAACTGTCAAACCTACAGACAAATCGAAGATGTCAATTCTGAAAAAACAAATATCAAAACATTATTTGCTCCGAAAATGGCATATAGAGCTTTTGGAGGAGTTCGTAAAAAATTTCAGTGAAAAGTACGTTGAAAATCCTAAATGTCATGTTGTACTATTTTTTTCGTACGATTAATAATTTTCGAGTTACGAAATGGAACAAGAAAATTTTTTGTATTTTTTTCCGGCTAAAATATGTAATATAAAAATCTGAAAAAAATCACGAATTTTCTAGACAGTTGGAACTACTTTATAAAAATTTGTATGCGAGTTTTGGTGATTTTAAAAAATGGGGTGGCCGACTTGACAAGTGGAATGCCTCATATATAAATTTAATATTTAATAAATTCAATAAAAATAAATTAATAAAAAATCAATAAAAAAATAATCGCTCATACAGATTGGTGTGACCATAATTCGAGGGAGTTTTGAGCAACGATTGGGGCGGTTTTTTGAGTCCGAGGAACCAGCACGTCATATTGTGTATCTCGCTATAATATCTCTCTTTTCGCCTCTCTTGGATATACGGGCCCTCCACTGCGATCCTCGCACGCGATGCAACGATTCGGTAATGACCGACTCTTGTGAAGAGTGAGAGAAAGAGGAAGAGAGAGGAAGGAAAGAGGGACCAAGGACCACCACGAAAGACACACCGCCGTGTTGGATCGAGGCGAACTCGTGAGTAGATGAAAAGTTGATTGGCGAGAGAAAGGGAGAAAGAGACAGAGAGAGAGAGAGAGTGATCGCGAAATCTCGCCACAGGTGTACTTTTTTAAAAATAATTTTTTTTTTTCAATACCCTCCTGTTGGATTCTTTCATTTTTTACAATTACTCGCCTTTCCACGTCGTTTGCATACTTGTATTTCATCGTACGAAAAATTTATGGGCCGCAAATTGGACGCAAATGAACTCAAATCGCGTATAAATTCGAGTATAGGTACACTTAAATTTTGGGACACCGTCTGTACTCTGGGTCGTTAAAGTCCGACTGATGCTTTTTCTAAAAAAAAAAAAAAAAGTCAAAAAAGTCTGAAAAAATTCTGAATTACTTTTAAACATTTTTTTCTATCAGAGCTGGGCAGTACTTGAAAGTACTCGGTACTTGAAGTACAGTACTTGCAAGTACAAAGTACTTAAAAAGTACTTCAAGTATTGTACTTAAATTTTTCAAGTAGTTCCTGTACTTGGAGTACTGTACTTGAAAATTTCAAATACTTTTCTGTACTTGAAATACTTTTTTCAAGGACAAGTATCAAGTACTTTTGAATGTGTCTTGCTGATGGCTGCATGTGCAAAGCGTTTGTATATGGCATTCCATCTCAAATCGACCAATAAAATTGAATTTTTTTTTTCGAAAATTCAAAATTTCACCATTTTTTCGAGTTTATTTTTTAAATATTTCGAAAACTATTATAGTTACGAAAAAATCGTTCTGGGTTCGCCTTAAAGAGTATACTTGGGGCTAGGGAAAAATAATGTTCCGAAACAAATTTTTGAAAAATGATGAATTTGGAGAATTTTGAATTTTTCAAAATCGTGAAAATCCACGATCAACATTAAATTTTTGGTTTTATTTTTTTCATATAACACCTTGTACTGATATTAAAAGATCCTGAAATTTTTAGAAATTTGTTTTTTTTTTTCAAAAATATGAATTTTTCAATTTTGGTAAAACTTTTTTTTTTACCTCCAAGTTAAGTGAAGTTGATCAATCATGTAATTTTGACTGCTCAATATTACAAAAGTACATGATTGCTCAACTTAAAAAAATGTATGTTTTTGAAACAAAAAAAAACGCCTTTCTGAAAATTTCAGGATCTTTTCAAATCAGTACAAGGTATATTCAAAAAATTGAAAAAACATTCGATGTTGATTGTGGATTTTCACGATTTTAAAAAATTCAAAATTCTCCAAATTCATCATTTTTCAAAATTTTTTGTCGGAATATTTTTTTTATATACTATACTTTTGTATACTCTTCAAGACGGAACAAACGATTTTTCATAACTATCAAAATTTTCAAGATATTAAGAAAAAAAAATTGAAACATAGTTACATGTTGAATTTTGCATAACTTGTGAAAAAAAAATTAATTTTTTTTCCTTGGTAGACTTGGTTGCATGATAAAACAAAATTTCTGAACAGGGTTGCGAAATTTTTAATGAAAAAGTAATGCATTAACCATTACTTTTTGAATGGCTAATGAAAATTTTAATGGTTATTGGAAATTATTTTCATTAACCATTAAATATTAATTTTAAATGGAAATTATTTTCATTAACCATAAAATGTTAATGGTTAATGGAAATTATTTTCATTAACCATTCAATGTTAATGGTTAATGAAAATGTAAATGCATTTAAAAAAAGTAATGCATTATTTGCAACCTTGCTTCTGACTAAATTTCATCGAAATTGAAAGTGGTCGATTCCAACTCTTGGTCGATTTGTCATGGAATGACCCAAGTACCAGAATTTACGAGACGTACCAGAAAACTTGAAAAGTACTTGATACTGGTACTTGATTTTTTCAAGTACTTGCAAGTTACAAGTACTTTGTACTTAAAATACCACCGGTACTTGATACTTCAAGTACCTACGGTACTTTGTACTTGACCCTTAAAGTACTTTCAAATACTTTGCTCAACTTTGTTTTCTATGATCCAATTATTTATTTATTCATAGTAAACAAAATTTGTTTACAATTTTTATAATTCCAGAAATATTCGATTTGAAAATGTGGGTTGTGCCTTAAAAGACCCAGTGTACAGATGGAAGGTCAATTTACCCTTATTTTCAATTTTTATTATTATTACCCTTATTTAATCGTATGTTTTGAATTACCATCTCATTGTAACATGAATGAATTTTTAATTCCAAATCGGCGCCAATGAGTATTTTCCCATTCACGAGCGCCGACAATGGTTTCGTCGAGATTACTTTGCCGCGTGAATACCGTATCGATTTCCATTCTTTTACCTGCAATATCCACGCTGCAATATACCTTCTTCGGGCCCTTACCTCTTTATAATCCGTCATAATGCGTAAACGACGACGAAGGGCCGCCATTACGAGGGCAGCAATAAAGGGTATAATCCTCCCCCGCTTTTCCACAACAATAAATGGAACAGGACGCGAACATTCTTGCCTCTTTCACTTGCTTCCTCCTCCTCTTCGTGTAGTAATATTTATGAAAAAGTTACAACCTTGTCACGGGTATAATCCTGAAAATCCCGAACGACCCAACGAGTCCCAGGTTTCTTTCTTCGGCTTCTTTCTCCACGAACGAGTCATATAACTCCCGAACGACACTTTCAGGCTTATAATATAATAAGGGCAATCCGTGCCCCATACTTTAGTCCGTTTATCGCGCTTTTCCTCCCGTTGGATGTCTCTGTTTCGTTTTTTTTTTTTTTTTTTAATCCCCTTATACTCTCGGTGGCTCTTTCCAGGCGCTTAAAATGGCCGACAAGCTGGAATATACACGTCATAAAAGTGTACCCCGGGACAAAGAACTCGAGTGCAACGAGGAGGAATAAGAAGGAAGAAAAAGTTGGTGGCTCCTGAAGAAAGAGGAGGATGACGACGACAGGGACCGTCCTTTTGCCAGTGGCCTGCTGATGTTGTTTTCCTCAACCAACCCTCCTTTCCTCCCTTCCTTACTTATCCTTGTGCAGTCTCTACGTGCGTGAACTGCAATATTGCTGCTTACCTAGACGAGACCCACCGAGTTCACCGAGTAGAGAACCCAAACCCAAACTGGTACGGCGCTACTCCCGTGTAAACAACGGTTTACCCGACCCTCGCGTTTTCACTGGGGATGATTAAGGATCAAGCGGGGCCCACTCCTACATGCAGGACCCACCCCACACGGAACCGAGTGTCCATTGGACGTCCATCTATCATCCATAGATCCTTAACACGTCTACATCCACGATGGACGTAATGCGGACATCCATTGAACATCCATGGTATACTTTTGATTGGACAAAACGCAATGGATCACACGGGACGTATATTGTATGTCCACGACACGTACTATTTCTTGAGCTACAAATATACACAACACGGCCATCCATGGTATGTCCATAGGTAGACATTAAATAGCTTTTAATTCAGGATAGTAATTGAACATCCATTGGACGTTCCAGGTTCGTGAACGAAAATCACATTCGGAGGACGTCAATTGAACGTCTATCGGATGTTCCATGTAGGATTTCATATAGACGTGAACCTGGAACGTCCGATAGATGTCCAATTACTATCCTGAATTAAAAGCTATTGAATGTCTACCTATGGACATACCATGGATGGCCGTGTTGTGTGTATTTGTAGCTCAAAAAATAGTACGTGTCGTGAACACATAATATACGTCCTGGGTGATCCATCGCGTTTTGTCCAATCAGAAGCATTGGGCCTTTGATGTACGTTTAAGTATTTCGAGCAGCTACGATGGATAAGCCGCTTGACAGTCTTATATACGTACAAATTACATCTATCGAAGGATAACGCGGAGGTTTATTCTACGTTTACGACACATATTTTTGGAGCTGTAAATATATTCCGCGCGTAACCTAACGGCCAGGGGACGTCCAATAATCATATATGTTGGATGAAAATTTCATTCCGGGGAAGTCCATGGACATTCCTTAAACCACTAACGGAGATGCGAAAGGGCAGCGATCTATGTGCTGAAAACGTCTCGTATAAGTACCCTTAGATAGTTTTTAGACGTACCTATAAACCTCATAAAGTGACGTTTAATGTACGTATTTAAGACGAATACCAATGTTGCAAAAGATGTCTAATGATCATATATTATACGTCACTTAATTTAAACGCTATTAATTACATATTGTTCATTAATTATAAATTTCATTACTGATTATACATTATTTAAGGCCTGTGAGACAAAGATATTATAAGTATATCAGCAAACTACATCGTATAAGGTTTTTACACGCAAAAATTTATCATAAGTCAAGTTAGTGTAGGTAGATAGGTAGGTAGGTAGGTAGGTAGGTGATTAGAAAAGTTAAGCAGCATTCCTTGAATCCAATACTTGGATGGGTGACCGCACGGTGAAAAATCGAAAACTATTTTTTTTCCTTTTTTTTCTGCAAAATATGGATATCATATAGACCCCGAATATTATATAATTTGTAATGAAGTTTATAATTAATTAATAATGTCTAATTAATAACGATTAAATTGTTTAAATTAAGGAACGTATAATAGATGATCATTGGACATCTTTCGGATCACTGGTTTATTCGTCTTAAATACGTAAGTTTTAGGGTCCAGTCATCTATAAACCGTCTCAAGGTACGTATACGGGACGTTCCCAGTACATAGAACAGGTACCGTTTCCCGCTTTTTTTAGAGGTTTGAGGGATACTCATCTACGTCCCTGGGATGGAGCTTTCATCCACCATGTATGAATATTGGACGTCCCATGGCTCTAATGTTCCGTGTGGGCATCTTCAGGCCGAACTCTCGGCCAAGCTTGCAGGCGCCCTCTCATCCTGAATCCTTTTTATTTGTATCGCATTTTTTCGCGGCCTAGCGCGAAAGAGATACTGAAAAAGGAGGCACAAAGCAGAGGAGATTTTGACCTCCGAGGGGGGATTTCGTTAACCCAAACGACCGTGCAGATTTTATTAAGTCCCTTTTGTTCTCAAGAAAGCCGATTATGCCGGTACCGTAAACGACGCTCCGGAGAGCTCTTCATCGCGGATCTCCTCCTCTTCTGGAGCAAAAAAGTGAACGAGAATGAAAAAAGGAACATGATGCGTCTCGTGACTGTTTTCACTTCTTTCCGCGTGCCTTTTTTCCCTCCACTATCTTCGAGGCTAAATATTTGTTTGAATTTAAACGACTCACTTTCATTGGCATTATGCGATTGTAGATGACTTTCTTGTGCGGATGTTTTTCTTTGCGAGTCTTGGAAAAAGATATGCCTGGTACCGAATCAACGATTGAAATGGAATGGTGCACCCATCTTCTAGAGGAAATTTTTTTAAATACATTTTTACGGTTGGATTCATAAAGGAGAAAGTTTGAACTTCGATTTCCTTTTTTTAAAAACTTTGAGCGATTTTTTTTCCAAAGTTATTCTGTTTTTTGAGAAAAAAGAGGAAATTTGAAGAATCCCGTATAACACGAAAACAAAGAGGATTCATAAAAAACTTTAAGATAGCAAAAAGTTGCGGCTGTTTTTGTTGAGTTCAGAGGAATTTTTCCAGATTTTTCGTTCCAACATTTTTTTTTACATGGGTCGTTCCATGTCAAATCGACCAATAGTTGGAATCGATCCCTTTCAATTTCGATGAAATTTAGTCAGAAGTTTTCTTTTATCATGAAACAAAGTTCTACCTAAAGAAAAAAATTGAAACATTTTTTTCGTAAGTTTTGCAGAATTCAAAATTTTAGAATTTTAGAATTTTTTGAAGTTTATTTTTTAAATATCTCAAAAACTATTATAGCTCCGGAAAAATCTTTCTTGATTCCCTTAAAGAGTATACTTGGGGCTACGAAAAAAAGTATTCCGAAAAGAAAATTTGAAAAATGATGAATTTGAATAAATGATCAACATTAAATTTTTACTTCAATTTTTTTTATGTAATACCTTGTAAGGTAAATGTTCCAATTATTGAACAGCTAAGGATCTGGGGATTGAATTCGGTGATAAACAAATATAAAATCAAGTTAAAAACCATCGCTTTCATGTTCAAATGATACTTTGATATTTTTACTTTCGAAAAATCACCCTTTAAATTATTTTTTAATGATTTAAAATGAAAAAAAAAAATAATAACAATGTGAGGCATGCAAATGTCCCAATTATTGAACACTGGAAGTGCCTATGTCCCTAATATTGAACAGGCATGTCCCAGTTATCGAACACTCTCGAGAATTCTTTTTCCGTTCTGAAAATATTATTTTGGGTGCAATATTAAGAAATAAAAGCAAAAGCAAACACCCAAATAATCTTTTATTAATCATGTAAAAATACAAAAATATATATTTAGTCTCTTTTGACAGGTTTTTGGTTCATTCGCATTTGATTTATTTTTGCTTTTCAACTCGAACTTTATTCTATTTTTCTTTTCAGCTTCTTCATTTTTATGTTCTGTTTTTGTTTGATTTTGTCGCAGCTTTTTTGTTTTTCGACTGAAATATCGGAGAGCAAAAAATATTGAACAGTACATTCGTATTTTTAGGTTACATTTAGGTTATATTCTTTTTCTTTTTATGCTTATTGCACGAAAATACAAATAAAAAATATATTTGACGATCTTCGAGTTATTATTAAGAGAATAAAGGTAAGTTTATTCAGGAACTCACAGTTTTTGTTTGAATAAATCCGATTTACACGATGTGTCACACGTTAACTGTCTCGATGTTTTGATGGGTTTGATGACGCCATCTTGGAGAATTCGAGTGATCAATAATTGGGACACACTGCATTTTCTATGTCCCAATGATTGAACACCGTATTTTTTAACAAATAATTAATTTAAAAAAAAAATTTAAATTGTTATTTTTAAGAAATTTTCTGAGGAACCTGAAACGCCTTTACTTTTTGAGATGCGAGTTTTTGAATTTTTTATGCCCTTACGCGTGAAGCGGCGCATCTTAGCAAAAACGATAAGCAATTACCACGAGACGTCAAATCGGGTCACCGTTGCTGATTAAATAATTTTTTTCTCTATTAATTAAAGCTTTTTTGCACAAGTAAGGTAACATTTAGACACCTGAAAGTTCCATATATGTAATGAAATTTGTATAAATAAGTAAATGCATGCATGTGAATGAGAAATAATAAAAATACAAGATAGTGTTCGATAATTGGGACCTGTTCAATAATTGGGACATTTACCTAACTGATCTTAAAATTTTTAATTCTTGGAAAATCACTTTTTTCAACCTCCCCACTGCGTATAACTCCTTAAGGATAAATATGTCAAATGAAGGAGAATCATCCGATGGTTTGTCGCTCGATTTCCATTGTGACGAATCGCGCGCATCATTCTGAATGCAACGGTCACAATTTGCGAAGGCGTTATTCGCGTTGGCCGTGTCACCACGTGCCAAGGTGTCACGTTAAGGAATTTTGTTTACACGACGCACGAACCGGTACGGTTGCAAAAGAATTCCAACGGTCTTATGCACATTCCGTCGGTCTCGTTCTCGCGATCGCGACTCTGTCTTTATGGACTCTGGTGCGCGAATTTCCCACGATATTGTTCACATCCGGGAGGACGATTTTGAATGGCGTCGATCATGAATTTTTTTTGATCTGTTGATCTTTGATCGAGTGATCAGGCGAAAGAAGAGAACACGTCGGATTGTAATTCCTGCAAATATTTTCTTATGCAATATAGAATGAGCTTTTTTCCGAGGTTTTTTTCATGTTCCCGCTTTAGTAAATTGGAAGTTTTACTTAGCCTCTTTACAGAGGCTAAGTCCTGACCACTTTGCCACTCCATTCCGAGTTATTCCCGTAATTCCCGTTCTTATCTCATTTTCGCTGCAACTTCAAGCAATCATCTTGAGTTATCGTCGACCGATGAAGTCAAAGCGACACTTGGATAAAACAGGACCGAGATATAAGTTCAGGTTTTCTAAGTGTTTCTGTTTGCCGTCACACAACTTGGCTGGGGATAACCGAAGGAACAGGAGAACCCACTTTCACCGGACCCCCCGAACGATTGCAAGCAAGCGTGTTCAATGTGGGATCCTGTAAAACCCATGGATATATATGCAATCTCTCGAAGTTGAGGGAAGTACAGGAAGGTGACTGAAGCGATAATCGAGTACCTCGTGGCGTATCGTTTGCGCACATGGAAGTCAACGTCTCAGCCAAGGATCTATACATACACTTTCGAATTATCTATGCGCGCAAAACATACGTGATTATCGGTGCTTGGCGTTTGTCCGTGTAAAGTAGCCGCAACCACCGAGCTCTCTGCTTGGATGAGCACGATAAAAATGGTTGTAGGAAGGAAATGACTTGGTACATCGCTTCCGGATTAGACGGTCGTGTTCGACGGAATCCCGCTACTCGACAGCAAGGATATGAGTATGTGTCTGCGCCGTCACTTTGAAAGATCGAATGATTTTACACTCTGCAAAGGTATAATAATCGTCCATCTGGAAGCGCAAAGTACGGGTATTTACCATTTTTCCGTTGCAAAATGACGACAAGAAAAAATTTAGAAAAAGGTACACGAAAAAAAGTCGGCATTGATTCATGGTCGATTCACTCCAATAATTACTGAAGGGAACCGAAAAGGACTGGCTAGTAGGAACTACTGTAGCACTATAGTAATTTGCATCGAATCGTAATTTTTACTATAAGCAGAGGGGAAAAGTACTGTTACCGGGTCAGTAATAATTACTGGTAAAGTATCATTGATGTTTATGGACTTAACAGTACATATTACTGGACTGGATAGTAGTAACCACTGTAGCACTATGGTAATTTGCACTGAATCGTAATTTTTACTAGTAGCAGAACCCGTGCGTGAATTTGATTGAGGCCCCGACTAGGCCCCGATCGGTTTTCCCTGACTTACTTCGGGCCCTTGACTGGAAGCCCAATGGGGCGCCTGAATGGACGGTCACGCTTTTTCGACAAGGGCCTTAGAAGGGCCTTAGGTTGCCAAATGAGGGCCTTTACAACCGCCTCACGTCTGCCATATCGAATCGACGACAAGCCCATGGTCAAGCCCTATCAGGGCCCTTGTACGTAGGTAGTATCGCTATACGTGTAGATTGTAAAATTGAATTATTTCAATACTAATGAAAATATTATTATTATTATTATTACTATTAATTATTATATATTATAATAATTCTCCAAGAGAATTTTTACAAGAAAATAGTATGAAACAGAGGATTTCTATGTAGAAATCTTGCGGGTATGACTTCCTGAGAGGCCTGACTCTGCGGTGTCGAATTCAACCCGTGCTCCCACTTCAGCTATATAAGCATACTATTTGCATATTCCGTATGCGAGAGACCACACGCCGTGTGCAACATCTCATGGCGAGTCTCGGAACTAACTCCTCGTGAAGCCCGATTAGGCCCTCAAAGGGTCGCCTCGTCAGTGCCATGTTTGAAATAATTAGGGCTCCGATACTTTCACCCTATTCGGGCCCGATTTGGTTCTGTTGTAATTATACCGACTTCTTTAAATATGGGTTGCCCGATCGATGGCCGAAAAGGTCCTCAACGGGTTGCCTTAGGTCAGCCATATTGCAAGTAAGCCTGGCAATCTTGGCATTGCCCTGTCACGACCCAACCTGGCGGTGTTATGGCAATTCATGACAGGGCATCCAGATTTAAGCCCGACAAGGTCCTCAACGGGTTGCCTCAAGTCAGCCATATTGTAAGTAATCCTAGAAACCTTGGCACGGGGGGGGGGGGTCGAAAACCCGACTAGCAAATATTCCGACGGGCCGAAGTCCCGAATTTCACGACGACGAACCGTTCGAATAACGAAGGATCAAAATTACGAACGCCGGAAAACAGAAAGCGAAGCCCCGCCCAGCGCATCTCTCTCTCTCCTACACATGGGGCACGCATAAGCGGCGCTCCCGTCGCAGTCTCGGCTTTCGGTTTTCCGAGCGTTCGCATCTTTGACCCTTCGCTATTCGAACGTTTCGTCGTCATGAAATTCGGGACTTCGGCCCGTCGGAATATTTGCTAGTCGGGTTTTCGATCCCGCCCCGGTCCTAAACGGGTTGCTTTAGGTCAGCCATATTGTAAATAGGCCTGGCAAACTTGGCATTGGCCTGTCGGGGCCCAACCTGGCGGTGTAAGGGCAATTCCTGACAGGGCATCTACGTCCAAGCCCGACGAGGACCCAACTTAAGTCAGGGCTTCCCTAGAATTTTCACGCACGGGAAGGGAAAAATACTGTTTATGGACATTAAATCGTACTAGTTATTCGGATTATTTCACGCTTAAAATTCTCGAAGAACCCCAGTAATTTCAACGGAGCACTTCAGGAAAAATCGACAAATAGCTTCACCATGGCTGATTACGAAGAGTGAATCGAAACTGGGCAATTTATGATTACCACTCAAGTACCCTTCACTTAGCTCAATTTTGTGATTTGGGTAACACGGTTAAACGTGAAGCCCCGAAGCGAGGAAAAAAGGAAGTTGAAAAGGAAAAGACAAAGTCTTGGGGGGGGGGGGCAACGCTGGTAATCACCAGGTGCACATCGCAATAGCTCCTTCTGCCTCTTAACCTTTTGGACCCCGCGGGCAAGCTTCGAATGATCAACTTGGGGAACGAGGAGTAAAATGTTGCTACGGCAGACACTCGGTCGACTTCAGCTCCGTGCCAAACGTTTCTCTCTGGATACCTTTTAACCTTTTGGCTCCCTCGTAATATCCAACTACTAACTGATATATATATATATATATATATATATATATATATATTTATATGCATTTATGTAAAAATGCATATGCATACGAGTATGTATGCACTACTCCGTGAACTATGATTATAAATATAACGGACAGGTTGACGCGTTCATAACCGCCCGAGACTCTGAATCGGTTGAGTTAATTCGCGAGTGTTTTCCTGGAAGAAACACATGACCGACACTCGTGGCATTATTATTATCATCATACCGTCGTTGGGATACGGAATTGCTGGCTCAGGTGCAGGAAGCCGCGAAAATTTCAAAGACGTCGCATTCTGATGCAGACGGAACGCGATTCCCAAGAGATTCTCACGGTGCCAAAGTGAGGCGAGCTTATACCCATAGCGCTATAATCCTCGGAGGTCCTTCTCGTGACTGCCAGAAGGATATATATAGGTCTGATGCAGGATATATCTGTATAGATATATATGATTCTCGCCCGGATGAACCTGAACGGTGTCCCGTCCCGATGGATTTTACCCCGATTCAACCGAGATAAGCGATTTCATTCCTTCGCACACTTTACTATCGTATTATCACGATAAAATCCGAATCCGCAAAATCTTGTTGGGCTACGTGAAACGATTCGCCTTTTTTGCTATTTTTCTTCCTCATAAAGGAAGCTTTGTTTTCATGAAAAAAATTTTTTCGAGATTTTCATGTCAGTGTGTTCAAAATGTCCCAAAACGTCCAAAAAACACATTCAGAAAAAATTTCCGGACGTATGTGTGTATGTATGTATGTATGTATGTATGTATGTATGTGTGTATGTATGTGTGTGTGTGTGTGTGTGTGTGTACGCTTTGTGCTTTCGTTAAAATGAATATATCTTGAGAATGGTTTTGGCGATCGACTTGAAATTTCGTATACAAGTAGACCATGTATGTCCCTATACTCAGTGCAAATTTTGTTTAAATTCCCAAATAATTGTCAATTTGGCGAGACTTAAAATTTTTTATAAAATGTTTGTGGTCCGTCTAACTTTCGTAATTTCGCAGTTATCACTCTGAAATTTTATGTACAGATACACTTTATAATAGGGACGGTTGGGATTTAATTTGGGAAAAATCGCCCAACAGGTTCGGTTTAAAAAAAATGTTAATTTTTCGCAACATATTTGTAAGTTCTCTAACTTTTGCAATTTTGCATGTATTGAGCTGAATTTTTTTGTGATGATACATTCAATGAAGACGAAAAATAATACCGAATTTCAGAAAAATCGCTTGAGAGGTTCATTTCAAAAAAAAATTTGAAATTTTCAAACAAATTTTGTCAACGCTCCTACATTCGCATTTTTGCAAGTATCGGGCTAAAATTTTTTGCACAAATACACTAGATGATAAGAATTGTTAGGGTCAAATTTGGTGAAAAACGCTAGAGACGTTTGTTCTAAAAAAAATTTAAACATTTCCAGAAAGATGCTTTGTGAACACCTTCGTAATTAAGTAGCTATTTTGCAGTTGGCACCCTGAAATTTTATGTGTAGATACACTTTATAATAAAAATTATTTGGATTGAATTTGGGAAACTTTGCTCAAAAGGTTTGGTTTAAAAAAAATTATTGTTTTTCGCAAAAACTGAGTAAGCTCTGTAGCTTTTGTAATTTTGCATCTATCGAGGTGAATTGTTTTATGATGACACATTCAATACTAAGGAAAAACAATATAGAATTTCGGAAAAATTGCATGGGGGGTTTGTCTGAAAAAAAATGTTGGAATTTTCAAAAAATTATTATCAGCGTTTCAAGTTTCGTAATTTTGCAAGTATCTAGATGAAACTTCCCACAAATGCATAAGGTGATGAATAAATTGATATTGAATGAGCAGCAAGAGATCGTGGAATATTAAAATTTTATGAAAATGATGAATAAATCGTGCTAATTGAAAATTTGCACATACCTTCCTCATTTGTTTCCGTCTATCGTCAAGCTTCCTTTATGAGGAAGCGATGAAAGAAGGTACGCTTTAATTTAAAGTAAACTTTTTTTTTTAATAAACAATGCATTGTTTATTGTTTGGCCGAAAAGCGATGCATTTTTTCAAAGGTATTTTGATAAAATTTGATTTAAAAAAAAACCACTCCGTAGTTTCATAGCCAATGAAATAGATTGTAAATTTTTTTAGTTTTTTGTTCCAGGCTTGATACTTTAGTAGAAATAACGAAAAAGAACAAATTCCTGATTAAAAAACGAAATCTGCCCATTTTTTTGTATTTCGTGATTCCTGAAAGAAATTTTCTCAGCTAAAATTCAAATGAAATCAAATTAACTCGATTTCCCAGTTCTTACATAAAAAATGGTGAAAACCTTGCAAAAATTAATTCACCTTAAATGCTCTTCAATTTCTCACGATTTTTAAAATTTGGTCTTCGCGCCAATTATGCGTTCAAATTTTTTTTTTAATCTCAACAAATTATTTTCAACGTTAAACATGTTTTTTTATGGTCCTTTTTATGATGGATCTAGTGTATTGGCCTAAAAATGGATGAATACATCAAATTCCACATAATTTGAAGTAAAACAAAAAAATGTCTGACCTAACTTTTTAGGGTGGTCCATTATTCCCCAAGTATCGCGGATCGGCTTAAAAATGAATCAATACATCAAATTTATGATAATTTGACAAGAAACCAAATTTTTGTTTCTTCGACCGAATCTTTGAGGAGGGCCATTGGGCCCTACCCTCCTTTATTTGATTGATTGATCGATCATTTTTATTATGCCTTGGAACAAATTCCTTAAGGCAAATAACGTATAGCACAGTATAGGGATAGTGATAACAAAAAGTGACAAAAATGAAAAAATTAAAAATTAAAAGAAAATAAAAATTTAAAAAAAAAGACAAACTAAAAACTATTCGTAATTTTAGGAGCTAGATCTATAGGGCTAACGATGATTTCTGAAAAAGCTGTTTAGAGACTTAGATGTAGCGATAAGAAAACAAAATAGTAGGTAATTTGCATAATCCGAGCCATTACATTTCTACGCATTATTGCATCCAAAAGATTTTTATTTTTTATTGATCCAACAGAACGAAGAGATGCAGAATAAATTTATCGTGTCACACACGGTCGCAAATACGTAAAAGCTAGCTCAATAAAATTGCCTATTGTGACGACAGTCTCTTCGCTATGTTCATCATATATCGCTGTAATAATTTCTCGCTGACGCACAAAACCTCCTCGAGTCATCGGAGTGTAATAAAACGTCATCTGTCATATTGCCCGCCTTTGCCTTACAGAGAATAGCGATAAAATGCGCGATAAACATACTCGAGATCGCGATTTCGTATCAGCCATCTAAATCCTCTTCCCTCTTTCTCCGCCGATAATATAATCGTAACGTTAGTTCTCGACTATGACTTATAGTCGAAAGAATGCAGGCCTCGATTGTTCTGCGCTCAAAGTTCAAATACGCATCGACGTATCAGAACTGGGCGCGAAAATCCGAGAGCAGAAGGAAGAGACAGAGGAAACGGAACATACAGTCGAAGTCCCCATTTCTTGACCGTTCCCACATCTTGACCGGGTTACCTTGGCAACCATTCCCACATCTTGACTACTCCTATTGATGGTTGGACCACTCTATAACCCAGTAGTTTGTAGGCGCGTGCGCAAGTGTGCCGAGATCAGGATAGCGCGTGCGCGCCCCCACAAGCATGCGCGTGCGCTCTCCCCAGAGCATGCGCGTGCGCGCTCCCCAGAGCATGCGCGTGCGCGCTCCTCAGAGCATGCGCGTGCGCGCTCCCCAGAGCATGCGCGTGCGCGCTCCCCAGAGCATGCGCATGCGCGCTCCCCAGAGCATGCGCGTGTTCACACGAGCATGCGCCCTTGTGGCGTACAATATGGCCTCGCATCGAAAGTGGAGACTATAGGAGAAGTCAAGATGTGGGAATGACCTACATTCGTGCAGTCAAGAAATGGGGACTTCGACTGTAAGTCCCGGTATGGCTGTGGCTAATCGATATGTATATATGTCGGATGCTGGCAAAGCCACGAGAGCCTCGTTAAGCATGCAATTAGTTAGATAATTGGACGTCGCGGGAGGTCCTCATCAGGGTGGGTGGGTTCGATCATCCGTAAGAACGATGAAGATACGACGAAGATCGTCGTTTCGTTGTCCGGATCGTCTAGCGATTAACATCCCCGTGTATTGTCTTTACCGTAAAACGCGCCCGGATTATAATCATTAGTACCATTATCAGGCTCATAATGATCAAGATAAATGTGCAAGATTTCTTAAACTATCCATGGCTTTCAATTATGATTGTAAGTCCTAGAAAAAAATGTTTGCCAAAAAAAATATTTGTAATTGCAAGATTCGTTCGTGATTGTGAGAACAATAATTTAGCACTTTAGACATTGCCAATAGTCAATGGAACAATTTTAATCGCTTCAAGGTCATGTACCGTTTCCTTAGTTTATTTATTATCTAAAAGCTAGGATCTAAATATCTTTATTTTTAAAAGAGCAGTGAAACTTTTTGTGCGGCGTGGAATTGGGGCGAGTGTTTCCAAACTTTTGGCCGACAGTGTACATCAAGTTATCACAGAGACAATTGTGTATTTTATGTATTTATTGAAACAAGCGCGTACGTACAATATACACATGCCGTAATTCTCATACAAAGTATCGAACAATTCGTGTCCGAGAAATTAATGTATAAGTGTGCATTTTCAAACGTTTTTATCGTCCATGAAGTGAAATATATACTTGGCGTGCATAGATAGCCAATAAATTATGCTCTGTGTATTACCTAATGAAAATCGTCGCCGTCGTTGTCGTTGGCATCCTCGTGCATGTGTATATGTGTATGGGTCATTCCATGTCAAATCGAGCAAGAGTTGGAATCGACCCCGCTCAATTTCGATGAAGTTTGGTCAGAAGTTTTTTTTCAATAAAACGAGGTTCTACCAAAGGAAAAAAATTAAGAAATTCTGTTTCAAAAGTTATCCAAAATTAAAAATTTCACAATTTTTCAAATCTTTCAAGTTTATTTTTCAAATATCTCGAAAACTATTATAATTATGAAAAATCGTTCTGAATACGTTTTGAAGAGTATACTTGGGGCTACGAAAAAAAAAATGTTCCGAAAAAAAATTTGAAAACTGATGAATTTCGAGAATTTTGAACTTTCAAAAATCGTGAAAACTCAAGTTCCATATTTTATTTTTGGTTCAATTTTTTTTAGATAATATCTTGAATTGATCTTAAAAGATCCTGAAACGTTCAGAGAGGTGTTTTTTTCTTTCAAAAATATAAATTTTTGAATTTTTAAAAATCTTGCAAATCCACGATCAACATTAAATTTTTGGTTAAATTTGTTTTATATAATACCTTGTACTAATCTCAAAAGATCCTGAAATTTTCAGGATGGTGTGTTGTTTTTGTTTCAAAAATAATTTCAAAAATGATTCAAAAATTTTTGTAAAAAAAAATTTTTTTTTCCTCCAAGTTAAGTAAAGTTGAGCAATCATGTAATTTTCTAATTTTGAGCAGTAAAAATTTCAATTAATGAGAATTGAAAAAAAAAATTTTTTACCAATATTCAAAAATATATATTTTTCAAACAAAAATACACCATCCTGAAAAGTTGAGGATCTTTTAAGATCAGTACAAGGTGTTATATAAATAAAATTTAACCGAAAATTTAATGTTGATCGTGGATTTGCATGATTTTTAAAAATTCAAAAGTGTATATTTTCGAAACAAAAAAAAACACCACTCTGAAAAATTCAGGATCTTTTAAGATCAGTACAAGGTATTATATAAACAAAATTAAACCAGAAATAAAATATGGAACTTGGATTTTTACGATTTTTGAAAATTCAACGTTCTCCAAATTCATCATTTTTCAAAAAAAATTTTCGGTATATTTTTTTTTTCGTAGCCCCAACTATACTCTTTAAAACGAATTCAGAACGATTTTTCGTAACTACAACAGTTTTCAAGATATTTAAAAAATAAACTTGACCGATTTGAAAAATTGGAAAATTTTGAATTTTGCATAACTTTCGACAAAAAATTTTGATTCCTTTTTCCTTAGGTAGAACTTTGTTTTATTGAAAAGGAAAACTTCTGACCAAATTTCATCGAAATTGAAAGGGGCCAATTCCAACTCTTGGTCGATTTGACATGGAATGACCCATATACATACGCTCCATTGCACGCCTTGACGACTAATGGTTAATAGTTAAGTCGATTAGTAAAGTCACGCGCACGTGCTCGACGTTTCGTGTGTGGTCTATTCTCATATCCCTCCTTGTCATCCGCCAACATTTGTCCCTTCCTTCCTCTCTTGCTCTCCCTCTTTCTCTGTCTTTATTCGCAAATTCGCTTGGTTGTACAGCGAATGATCCACGTGCAGTAATCATTGTATCCACGGCACAGCGTGAACAATTTTCAGTGTCTGCGACACGAGGCACTTGCCTCGCATTCAGGGTTAACGACGCTTCTGTCAATTCACCTATGTACATAATTTACACGGGATATTCCGAGTCAAACCAACAAGCAAACCCCAAATACTCTTCGATAAGGCGCATTATTTATTCTACCGATATATCGAGACTCAAAATTATTTCCCATTAATTAATTTCAATTTTTTAATGACTCAAAATGATTTCCCATTAATTAATTTTAATTTTTTAATGACTCAAAATGATTTCCCATTAATTAATTTTAATTTTTCAATAATATCTAATTAATTTTCTAATTAAAGTCCATTTTTTTTATCCGCCATCTTTGTTTTTATTTTGAAGAGATTTTTATACACATTTTTTATGTTTATTTAAATTTTTATTAATATTATTATTTCGAAGAATAGTTTTGAAGACATTTTTATTTTCCCTGCGATTTGATATAATTTTTTGATATAATCAAGTTAGAAAAATAGAGAATGTTAAGATACTTTGATACCGAAGAAACCTTTCATTTGTAACTTTTTTTGTTTCCAATTTTTCTTTGCATTTAATTCTTTTTCAATTATCCATATTTTAATTTAATTTATTTAGTTTTTTTTTTATAATTCAAGAATTAGCATCAATTTTGATTTTCATCTTCCCATTTCGGTAAAAAAATCGACGTTGAATTGTTTATTGCAAATGTAATTATTTATTAATCTTACAAATCATGTATACTTTGATAAATAATTTATCTGAGAAGATGCAGTTAAAATCTGAAATCAATCGAAAAATGTCCCACCCCAATTTGAATGTAATTTTTGAATAATTAATGCATCATTGAAGCCAGTAAAAAAATAGAAATAATAAAAAATCCTAGATAATACAATCCCTTAAAAAGTTCATTCAAAATAACATCTAATAAAAGGGTAAAAAAAATATTTGTGCTTTTTAGTGATGCACTGAGAACACAGTTTATTTGTAGTAAATCAATATATTTAGTTGGCCTTTTTACTTAAATATTCCTCAACTGTTACAAAATTTGTTAGTCGTTAAGGAATACTTTATTAACTATTAAAACATATTTAACATTACATTTGTTAACAGTTAACATATCCTACATTGTTTTCTCAGTGCGAGAAGCTGAGAGTCAAACGTTCGTCGAGTTGACATGGAATACCCCATATTTACATGAATGTAATATATGTAATGTATACAATGAACATGATGAGCCATTACTACATTGTTTTCTCAGTGCGAGAAACTGAGTCAAACGTTCGTCGAGTTGACAAGGAATTCCCCATATTTACATGAATGCAATATATGTAATGTATACAATGAACATGATGAGCCATTCCTACATTGTTTTCTCAATGCGAGAAGCTGAGAGTCAAACGTTCGTCGAGTTGACATGGAATACCCCATATTTACATGAATGTAATATATGTATTATATACAATGAACATGATGAGCCATTGCTACATTGTTTTCTCAGTGCGAGAAGCTGAGAGTCAAACGTTCGTCGAGTTGACAAGGAATTCCCCATATTTACATGAATGCAATATATGTAATGTATACAATGAACATGATGAGCCATTCCTACATTGTTTTCTCAATGCGAGAAGCTGAGAGTCAAACGTTCGTCGAGTTGACATGGAATACCCCATATTTACATGAATGTAATATATGTATTATATACAATGAACATGATGAGCCATTGCTACATTGTTTTCTCAGTGCGAGAAGCTGAGAGTCAAACGTTCGTCGAGTTGACATGGAATACCCCATATTCACATGAATGTAATATATGTAATATATACAATGAACATGATGAGCCATTGCTACATTGTTTTCTCAGTGCGAGAAACTGAGAGTCAAACGTTCATCGAGTTGACATGGAATACCCCATATTTACATGAATGTAATATATGTAATATATACAATGAACATGATGAGCCGTTGCTACATTATTTTCTCAGTGCGAGAAGCCGAGAGTCAAGAGTTTGTCGAGTTGACATGGAATACCCCATATTTACATGAATGTAATATATGTAATATATACAATGAACATGATGAGCCATTGCTACATTGTTTTCTCAGTGCGAGAAGCTGAGAGTCAAACGTTCGTCGAGTTGACATGGAATACCCCATATTTACATGAATGTAATATATGTAATATATACAATGAACATGATGAGCCATTGCTACATTGTTTTCTCAGTGCGAGAAGCTGAGAGTCAAACGTTAGTCGAGTTGACATGGAATACCCCATATTTACATGAATGTAATATATATACAATGAACGTGATGAGCCATTGCTACATTGTTTTCTCAGTGCGAGAAGCTGAGAGTCAAACGTTCGTCGAGTTGACATGGAATACCCCATATTTACATGAATCTAATATATGTAATACATATATACAATGAACATGATGAGCCGAGGTCTTTCCACGATAAGATCGAGCGCCACGTCGTATTTGATCTTACATAACGATATCCAAGTCACTGATAGGATAATATCCACCGACGCAAATTGTCATGACGAAGCGTGTCTTGGCCCTCCTCTCTCTCCCTCGCTTATTTGTTTACATCGCGTTTATTACATTTTTCGTTTTTTTTTTCTGCATGTCACCGAGGATTTAACGAGTTTGCCCGCGCTTCTAAAAGTTCTTCCGACTTAATACATTAAACGTCGTCACGTTTTCGCTGACGTTGTAAATGACGCTGACCTTTACAAGTCCCAGCTTTTGTAACGCGCCCTCAAAGGCTGAATATTTTAGCCCTCCTACCGCCCTTCTTCTGTTTATTTCATCACAAAAGATCGCGTGCAACAAAGTATACGAAGGGGATGAAGGGACGATGACAAAAGTAGGAAGATCGACAATGATGAGACATCGGATGATTGATCATTGATCCAAGATAGTATTTTAAGCATTGGCGCCGCTTGACGCCACTCCATGTCATTATTTTTATACCGCGCAAAACAAACATCAGACACGTGTGTCATTAACATTTTTTTCTTTCCTCGAAAATACGTCGATAGAAAAATAAAAATTTACACAACTGCGCTTCGACGATTATTGAACTACGGAGAATGAGGAAAAATGAAGACATCGTCGCGTGACACTATAAATACGACAAATGTCGCACAAATGACGCTGCTATTAATACACATTCGCGAAGTTATTTCAGGATTGCGAGATTTCCACGACCGATATGATGCTGGTGTAAGCATTTTTCCAGAAACATTTTATTTTTGTATGCGGGGGAAAGTGGGGCAAAATGGCCTCCTTTGGAAATTAAGGGAAAACAAAAAAAAATTAAAAATCTGGAGGAAGGGAGTATTATTATTATGATACTTATTGTAATTGTTATATTATTATTATTATTATTATTATTATTGTTATTGTTATTATTGTATTCCGAAATAAACTCTCTCAAACAAAATCTAAATAATGGCATTTTTGTGACAATTGTCTATCAACAATTGGAAAAGTCAATAAAAACTTTCATCCTGATTTTATTTAAAAAAAAAAACACTTTCAACATTCTCTAATAATATTATAGTAACCCATTTTTACTAAAATATTTTAATAATCTGAGGACCAAAGCAAAATAACGTACCCGAGATAAAATGGCCGCCCTTCAAAATTATCGAAAAACATTGAAAATGGAAAAATCTCAAAAATGAGATTATTATTATTATTATTATTATTATTATTATTATTATTATTATTATTATTATTATTATTATTATTATTATTATTATTATTATTATTATTATTATTAGCGTAAAAATATTCTAAAATAGACTCCCCTACTATAAATAAGATCTAGATAATGATATTTTCGTGACAATTGCTTATCAAGAATTGGAAAATTTTCAAAAAATTGTCTTTCTGACTGTATTAAAAAAAAAAACACGCCCAAAATACTCTAGAAGTATTACGGTAAACCCATTTTAACTAAAATACTTGGATAATTCGAGGACCAAAGCAAAATAAGGATTGGGGCAAAATGGTCACCACCACAATCGTAAAAACAATATTAAATAACTCAACTACGATTAAAATTGAATTTCACTGCACATTTAATTGCAAAAAAGCGCCAAGCAGCTCAGTCCAGAAATCCTGGATATCAAAGTGACGGGAAAGTCCTAGAAACGAATGAAAATCATTTTTTCAACCATGTTCCTGATTTTCCTGAATTATCAATGAAAAAGAAAATCCAGAGGGCCATTTTGCCCCCAACAATCATTGTTATTCGACGCGCAATAAAATCGACAAAAATCGTATTTTTAGCAGCGTTTATTTCTTACAATTGCCATTTTGCCCCACTTTCCCCTTAACACACAAACACTCGTGCGCGCATTATTTTGCGTAAACTCATTGGCTAAAAACATGGAGCACACAATCAACATTTATGCACGTTCCATACAAAGATATGTAACAACAAAATTCTTGCTAAAATATTATCTCTGGAGTCTCTGTAATTATCACTCGTTGTTGTTTTTCACCAGTCTTCCCTTTATCTCTCTCTCTCTCTCTCTCTCTCTCTCTCTCTCTCTCTCTCTCTCTCTCTCTCTCTCTCTCTCTCTCTCTCTCTCTCTCTCTCTCTCTCTCTCTCTCTCTCTCTCTCTCTCTCTCTCTCTCTCTCTCTCCCTCTCTCTCTCTCTCTTTGACTTTTTTTTAAATCTACGTTTGTTTGTTATTTTCGTTATTTTTTCTTGTTTTTCCCACATATGGGGTAATCAAACGTTCAATAACACGTCCGGCTGTTCGAGTTCGAGGCGCGATTGCGTCGGTTTTTACCGTTGGTGGGGAGAAAGACGCACTCGATAAAAGAGAGAGAGAGAGAGAGAGAGAGAGAGAGAGAGAGAGAGAGAGAGAGAGAGAGAGAAGGAGCACTAGAGAGTGGAACTTCGTGTGTGGGGGACGTCGACATTGACACAGAGTTGTTCGCACGTTATCGATAACGATTCAATAACATTTATCGAACTGTAGGATATTATGTGCGACCCGAAGGCGCAAACACAAACGAGGGGGGGTCCTTTTTGTGATGGAGAGAGAGAGCGGAGGCATATACATATTAGGGTGATTCCTTTCAGGACAACTTTTTTTTTTGACCCATCGTGCCCGAAAACCTTTAGTTGGTGCCCAAAAACGAAGTTTCGTGAAAGGGGGGTGTTGTCAAAAAATATTTAGAGGTCGCGAATCAAAATTGAAGGTTTCCCATTTGATTAACATTGAAAAAAAAAAATTTCTGATTATTAGTGTTACCATTCCGCGAATTTTGATATCGCGATATTTTCCAAGTGGATTTTCATAGGAAATATGATACTCTACAATAAAGTTCATTGAGCTATGTCCGTAAATTCAACCGTTTCAGCGGTATCATTGTTTCAAACGAATATTGTATGAAAATATCCATTTAAACCCGAGCAGAAATTTGATCCGGCTAGCCTAATGACGGATAAGGGCCGGATCAGGCATCAGTAAGGATAGCCTGATCAGGATAGCCTGATCACGCACAGATCCCAACCGGATCATATTTTGGTATGCCATACATTGCCAGGCTAGCCTTAAATTATTCATGTTAGGGACAGATCAGGTGGTGGTAACGACCGACAAAAAAACTTCGGTCCGAATAATGTGGCTAGCCTGATATTTCCCTGATCCGGGACGGATCAGGAGTCAGTAACATACACACGGTATAAAACTTGCCAGGCTAGCCTTAAATTATTCATGTCAGGGACAGATCAGGTGGTGGTAAGGACCGGCAAAAAACTTGGGTCCGAATAATGTGGCTAGCCTGATATTTCCCTGATCCGGGACGGAACAGGAGTCAGTACCATACACACGGTATTAAACTTGCCAGGCTAGCCTTAAATTATTCATGTCAGGGACAGATCAGGTGGTGGTAAGGACCGGCAAGAAAACTTCGGTCCAAATAATGTGGCTAGCCTGATATTTCCCTGATCCGGGACGGAACAGGAGTCAGTACCACGCACACGGTAAAAAATTAAATAATATATATGCGATATCAGATCAAAGAAAGGTTAGCCTGGCATTTACCGGATCGGGGCTGTTGATTTTTTATTTAATGGCAAACGAGCGCCAAAACCTCTTCATGCAAGGTATATAAGTCAGCTAGAAACAAACCCATAAAACAAATTGAAGGAAACGAAGAATTTGAAAATACTTTTTCAAATGTGTACATCACATTTATTTATTGCATTATTACATATTTATAATCGAATTTGTTCGTTTTATTATTAAAACAAAATTTTCTCATGTCTCTTATCTTAAATTTCTTAAAACAGGACGTTGTTGAAATTTAATATAGAAGAATGGTATTAATGAATCAGAGATACGCAATATAGCTTTTGTCTAGGTGGGTGGCCGATATCGAAAAGTACCATTTTTTTATGAAATGATTTCAAGCTATATGTTTCAATATTTTGGGTAGCTTTTACCTGCCACATCCAAAATATTGACGAATCACAAGGGTACATAAAAATGGACCTCTTGACACTCAGGACTCTGCCTTGCAGTTTGATTTCATCATCTTGCTCTTTGTAGATGGTATAACCGTGCGCGATCAGGAACGGATAAGGCGCCTGATCAGGTTATAGGAACCGTGCGTGATCAGAACCGGATAAGGCGGGCCTGATCAGGCTAGGAACCGTGCGCGGTCAGAACCGGATAAGGAGCCTGATCCGAAAATGGCTAATGATAGCGTTACTTCCCTGATAGTAGCCTGATATATGTAGCCTGATGTGTACCTGATATGTAACCTGATCAGTGCCAGACGTTGTTGTAAGGCCAGCCTGATGTGGCCCTGATCCCAGCCGGAATTAAATTTCCGCTCGGGAACGGCTGTAAAGCCTGAGCTATTGGATATATCGAAAAAATTCAAATGAGAACTTTGTAGAGAAAGAAATTTGCTACAAAAAAGTCTCATAAGCCGAGCCCGTAAATTCAACTCTTTCTCATCTATGGGTCGATGAAGTAAAATGCATAGATTTTTTGTTTTTGTTTTATTGATTTATTTGCATAGGGAATTCTTTGTGACCTTTGTTGAATAGTTTTTCTGATGATTTTTAATATGCTATCTCATAGAAAATGGAGTTCCTTTGATTGAATAAAACAAAAAAATATCTATTTATTTTACTTCATACACCTATACCTGAGAAAGAGTTGACTTTACGGGCTCGGCTTGTGAGACTTTTTTGTAGCAAATTACTTTCTCTACAAAGTTTTCATTAGAATTTTTTCGATATATCCAATAGCTTAGGCGTTACAGCCGTTTGAATAGATATTTTCATTCAATATTCACTTGAAATAATGATACCGCTGAAACGGTTGAATTTACGGACATGGCTCAATGAACTTTATCGTAGAGTATCATATTTCCTATTAGAACCCATTTGGAAAATATCGCGATATCAAAATTCGCGGAATGGTAACACTAATAATGAGAAATTTTTTTTTTCCAATGTTAATCAAATGGGAAACCTTCAATTTTGATTCGTGACCTCTAAATATTTTTTGACAACACCCCCCTTTCACGAAACTTCGTTTTTAGGTACCAACTAAAGGTTTTCGGGCACGATGGATGAAAAAAAAAGTTGCCCTGAAACGAATCACCCTAATACATATATGTATATAGATGTATAAGAGGCTCTTAGCATTGACGTCATTCCGCGAGAAAAAAAAATGGCAAACCTTTCGCCGCGTGTGTGGGCTTCGTGCGAAACGATGCGCGTCCACTGCCGCTCTCAGCTTTATGTTATTTGTCACATTCACATTTACAGTTCGAAGTCCGCAGGTGAGACGGAATATAAGCCACGAATTCCACGATAAAAACAGCCGATTAATAAGCTCCGCGCTCTTGCGCGTCATTTAAGCGTTCAAAACAAAATTCCTAGGCCTCTTCCGGGAGAATAGATTCGAATGTACAGGAAATACGATGAGAAAATCAATTTTTCACACTAACGTCTAGTTTTACGGAAATAGGCTGCATTTTTGAGAGGTGGATGTGTTTATTACGAAAAATAAAATATTTGTTTCAATTTTTTTGCAATCTTCATGGTGTGCCCTTGAAGTAGAAGTATTGAACAGAGTTCACGAATTTTATCAGATTTTTGCATTGCAAATTACGCGTTCTAACATGCCTCGGGTCATCAACGACCCACGACAACCTGACAAGGTGCCGAAAAGAACGATAACCTGATCGGGTTGAAAAATATCTTAAAAAATTCAGAATATTCGTAATTGTATTCTTAGTTATTACTTTTTGCACAAAAATGCTGTATCGATTAATGAAAATACATTTGTTATTTTCATTTCAAATTTCGCGCCAAAACGCTTGGACACGTGAAACGTTTGAAGTGTGGCGTCACAACACTGTTAATACTGTTAAACGTGCAAAGAAAATAGAATAATTTTTATGAAAAATAACGTTATCAGTTTGTAAAATATCTGTAGTGTCTTTGTGCAAAAGTACGAGCATAAAAACTACTATAAATTGTTTATTTATTTATTTATTCCAACGAAATTTCGCTGATCCTAAACACAATATATTTTCGTGAAGATCAATTTGTTGTAAGTGAAAAGTTGCGTAAATTTATCAGTAAAAATAATCTACAATGAGACTCGTTATCATTTATCTTATTTATATATGATTATTATTTTACTTCAAAAAATATTTTTATTTAAATAGATTTGATTGAATTTGTATTCATTAGATTAGTTATATTTATTGCATCATAAACATGAGATTATTTGAATCTGAAAAACGACATCAATATTAAATTATTTTTTTCGAACAAAATTATTTCTTTGCAATAAATTCATCACTATTTTACTTCTAAAAATATTTCTGTAGTATTTTCAATATTTATTAGATATAAAATTGATTGTGATTATTTGAAAACAAGCTGTAGTAAAATAAATAATACATTATTTTATTCCAATAGAATATTTGTTTGGTATGATGAAATTTTTATTTCCTTGAAGCAAGGAACTATCGATTCTATAGTATACTTTAATAGTATACATAAGTTGTTAAAAATTAAAAAACTGGTTTTTTAAATGTTTTCTTATATTCGAATCTTCATAACTCCGAACTTTTTTCAAGTGCACAGTAGTAGTCGATAACGTAATAGGTAGCGTGTTAGGTAGTTAGGTAGGATAGGTATGATGGTAGGTAGGGTCGAGGGTTCGAATTTCGGTCGGACAGAGAAATTAGATCGGAGAATTGGCGCAGATTTGTCTTTTTTTCTATTTATCTCTTTTTGGGGTCACTAAACTATGCATATTAAATTATTTGGCAAGGGCTATATATTTTTTATAAAATGTTTAGCAACAATTAATAAACACGCATTTGATTGAATCAATCATTTTTCTTGTTGATTGGACTAATTAATTTGTTGATTCAACAAATTTTTTCTCTCAGTGCTTGCTGTATTAAAAGACATGCATGTTTTGAATGATAAAATGTGTTTTTGATTCAAACAACATATTACAAATAATTGATAACATATTGTTAGATTCAAGTAAATTCGTTTATTAAAACAGAAATTTATGGAATTGACTAAAAAAAATGAACCAAGTAAATATATAAGCGAACCAATCGAATATGTTTTGGCAAATAATGAAAAAAAATGATTTTTTGCCTTCAAAACTTTATTTCATTGGTTCTAGTAATTTTTTCTCTCAGTGTACATCTTAATTATTATTTAACTACGAAGACAATAAATTGTTTATACTCATTTTAATCCACAAAATTGATTAGTTAACAACCAGGAATTGTGAGCTGTAATACAAACTCCATTTTAACGTTTATCCTTACATTTTTCGAAATCCTTGTTGTAATTGGACCGCGACGTAGCATTCGCAAAATGTAGTTGAGTGTTCCATACGATCGTACTTACATGTGCGTTTGAAAATGCTCGCCTTGACATCGATTCTCACCTTCGATCTCTCCACCGCTCGTTAACGATCGGGATCGTTCAAGTCCTCCATAAAGCTAATATGAATTATCAAATACACATGAAGCAAAAGGTCGAAGATATTTTTTGGAAATTAAAAAGTTATACTACCCAAGATTTTTTTTTTATTTTCTTTTATTAGCTCAAATCATGATAATTATTCAAAAATGATGTTTAAAAGTTATTTTGGAAGGACCAACTTTTTGACAATTTTTATAGCTTATTTCTCGAGACGACTCTGACTGAATAAGTTTCGAAACTCAAAACGCGTTTTTCTCAAAAATAAAATAATAAAAAAAAGAAATAAAATAATAAATCAAAAAATAAAACGAGTAATAATCAAAAAATGTCTGCCAATTGGAAACGATCGGTTTGTCACAGGGAAAAAAAGCTTGAAAACTTAGTTAAATATAACGACGTTCGCTGTTTACATATTCACGATTCTATTTGTATCTTATTTCCTCGATTCAGACGGCGCGGTCATCGCGCATAATATTTTCTTTTTTTTTCATTATTTCCCGGAAAAAAGAAAATGTGTGTTCGTGACGATGATTTTTTTTTCGAGCTCTATTGGCGCTCGTTGCGCTAATTTGCGAAGCTAATAATCGTTGGTCGTCCATTTAATTCAGCCTCCCTGCCCCCCCCCCCCCCCCCCAACGTCTCAGATATTTTCCGTCATTTATCGATACATTATTTTTATTTGTGTGATATTTTATAATATACCCATAAAATTTTAATTTATTTTTAATAAATTCAGATTGTAAACGTTTGCTCAAGTTTTTGCATGATTTTCTCTCGCTAAAGTGACAAAAAGGACCCAGTCGATTTTTAGAACTTTAACTTCAAACTTTAAACTTTACCTCCATATTTTTGAAAATAGTATATGAGTCATTCCATGGCAATTCAACGTCGTTTTGTCGGTGACCCCGTTCGATTGTTTCAAAAAAAATTATTAAACTCTACGTGAAAAAACAACATTTTTGAAATTTTACCGACGATGGGATTCAAATAACTTCTTGTTCAAAAAAAAAATTCAATTTTTTTTTCGTAATTTTGATTTTTTTTCCTTCTAAGCCTACAATAGTTGATTTAAAAAAAATTTACATGGATATTAAAAAATAAAATATTTAAAGAGAAAAAAATCGAAAGGGGTTACCGACAAAACGTCGTTGAATTGACATGGAATGATCCATATACTTCAAACAAGCGCAGACAATAATTTTTTTTACATGTTTACAGTAGTTTAGCCCCTTAAAAGTCCAAGTCACAGACAAAAAAACCTGCAAATTGGAATTTGCACATTGCTTCCTCATTTTTATCCATAGTTCACATAGCTTCCTTTAACACACAGTAGCGATCAAATTTGGTTTCCTCATAAAGGAAGCTTTGTTAACTATTGAAAAATATTAGTAATCGATGTGCAAATTCGATCGATTTTCGCCAAATTTCATAGCGAATATCGTTGATAGCTATACTGGCTCTTCACAAAATTTCATTGCGATATTTAAAAAATTTCAAAAGTTATAGCGCTTAAGCTGCTTTTATAAAAATTAAAAATTTGATAAAAATTTAATCATTCGATCGATTTTTGCCAAATTTAATAGCGAACCATCTCGATAGCTATATTAGCTCTGTGCAAAGTTTCAGTACAATATCTTAAAAATTGCACAAGTTAGAGCGTTTAGGCTATTTTTCAAAAAATTGAAAATTTCATAAAATTTTAATCCCTCGATGGATTTCAGCCAAATTCAATACCAAACAACCTCAATATCTATACTTATTCTGTACAAAGTTTGAGTGCAATATCTTGAAAATTGCAGAGGTTAGTGCGTTTACGCCATTCTTGCAAAAACGAAAAAGGTCAATGAAATCTGAACACCCGTTATAATTGAAACAAAATTTTTTTCATAATGATGAGCAATTCGTGCTTGACAAGTGTGCCAAATTTTAGCTTGATATCTCGAAGCGTTTTCGAGTTATTAATTATTTACATCTGAAACTCAGGATACACACATACACACACACACGTCCATCCGGACATTTTTTCTAAATATGATTTCTCGATGTTTTAGGACATTTTGAACATATTGGCATAAAAAACGCGAAAAAATTTTTTTTCTCGAAAACAAAGCTTCCTTTATGAGGAAGCAAAATAAAAACTCTATTGCACGATCTCAAAAAAATGAATCTAATTTCTCAAAGAAATTATCAAAAAATGTATCAATTTTTATCATTTTGTACTTTGCACTATCCGTGAAACGACGTTACATTGGGCGGGAATTCCCGTATATGAAAGACGCTGGAAGGTCAAACATAAAGTTGCCCGCGACAATGCGATTGTAGAGAGAAAGATATTTTCGCTTATCGTTGAGAGAACAAACCGCGAACTCGCGATTTACAAAGCGCAGGAAGAATGAAAAAAAAAAACGCGGAAACGAGATCGAGCTGTAGAATGAAAGAGAAAAAGGGAAGTGGCGAGTGAGACAGAAAATGTAACCACAAAAGTCGAAAACACGTTCATTCAGAATTTCCAGCTCGTGACAACCGCAAACCGATACGCACAAATACGTACAATGTAGTGTATTTTTGAAATAGACTATAAAAGTGCGAAACGACGAGAATTCGTGCGTCTCTTCGTGCGGGGAAATTCCCGCATTAAATTCTGAAGGAAAGTCCCGCGGAAACGAATTCGGACGGTTTTTCCCGCGCCAATACTTTGTCCTTGAATTAAAATTCAAATGACCTTCCTGCATCGTATACTTGAGGACGCGAAAGGTCAAGCAAATACGGAATGTTTTGGCAATAAAAAAAAAACAAAACCATTGAGGAAAGTTTTTGTTTACATTGGGGAATTCATCGGCGCGTGGACATTGTTATGATAATAAAGCAGGAAAATAAACACGGAACATTGTTGACGATACGTGAATCCGACGGTATAGTCACGGATTAACGGAATCACGCCTCAAGGTGAGATTTTTCTCAAGGTCATTTGTGAGTCCTCGTGAAGAATAAAAAATGAAGATAAAAATTATTAACAACAATTTCGTAATGATATTTAGAATTTGTATCCACTTTATTTTGGATATCACGTTGAACTGTCATCGTCATTTTGGACTCTATTTCAGTTGAGCGAGATAACGATATAGATTGGTTGTAATCAGTGACGATATATATTGGCTTTGAGAGTCGATTATCTGTGATTTTAGCGGGTGCTAAAATTTCGGGGAATCCCCCCATTTTTCTAAATTGCAAAAAAAATGAGTTTATCAGTGTCTCTGAATAGTCCTTTGTATATGAGGTATTCCATACCAAGCTGACCATTCCGTGGACCCGACCATTTTCGAATTTGTTCACTGAGAGGAAAAATTACTAGAACTAATGAAATAAGGTTTTGAAGGCAAAAAAACCTTATATATTTACTTGGATCATTTTTTTCAGTCAATTCCATAAATTTCTGTTTCAATTAACGAATTTACTTGAATCTAACAATATGTTATCAATGATATGTAATATGTTGTTTGAATCAAGAACACATTTTATCATTCAAAACATGCATGTCTTTTAATACAGGAAGCACTGAGAAAAAAAATTGTCGAATCAACAAATTAATTAGTCCAATCAACAGGAAAAATGATTGATTCAATCAAATGCGTGTTTATTAATTGTTGCTAAACATTTTATAAAAAATATATAGCCCTTGCCAAATAATTTAATATGCATAGTTTAGTGACCCCAAAAAGAGATAAATAGAAAAAAAAAGTAAAATCTGCGCCAACTCTACGATCTAATTTCTCTGTCCGACCGAGATTTGAACCCTCGACCCTACCTACCATCATACCTGTCCTACCTAACTACCTAACACGCTACCTATTACGCTATCGACCTCTACTATGCACTTGAAAAAAAGTTAGGAGTTATGAAGATTCGAATATAAGAAAACATTTAAAAAACCAGTTTTTTTAATTTTTAACAACTTATGTATACTATTAAAGTATACTATAGAAATGATAGTTCTTTGCTTGAAGGAAATAAAAATTTCATCATTCCAAACAAATATTCTATTGGAATAAAATAATGTGTTATTTATTTTACTACAGCTTCTTTTCAAATAATCACAATCAATTTTATATTCAATAAATATTGAAAATACTACAGAAATATTTTTAGAAGTAAAATAATAATGACTTTATTGTAAGAAAATGATTTTTTCGAAAAAAATTTTGCATGGAATTAGTTTTTTAGATTCAAATAATCTCATGTTTATGATGCGATCAATGTAATTAATCCAATGAATACAAATTTAATCAAATCTATCATGCATTTAATTATTACTATTAAATAAAAGTTTAATATAATGGAGTAATAGATTCGTGAACATATTTTTTTAAATGAAGAGTGATTTTCTTGGTTCAACAAATAAATAATCGAATTAATACTTTTATTTAATAAATAAATTCATGTTCTCGAATTCAGTAATTTTTTCTCTCAGTGTTGAAAATTTTCTTTTTTTTTGTACGTACTGAAAGTAGTCTCTCAGTATTTCTTTCCATTTTTGTCTCAATTCAACTAACCACAATGAATTTTTCAAAATTTGACACTTTTTTTTTCAAATGCTCATAACTTTTTAAAAAACAGGCGTGAATTAGCGTCGCAGCGGTCATTTGTTTTACTTTTTTCATGTTTTTTATAACTTCAAAAAGAAATAAGAAATACTAGTTATCACAGGCTGGCAATTTTGTAATACTTGTGAAAATGTCTTTCAAAAAGTAGTGAAATTTTTCAAAAAATTAAAATGGTCCAAGTTGAAAAAAAAAATTTTTGGTTTTAAAACTTCAAAAAACGTATAAAACTGAATATCGATATTTTATTGTATTTTTTCAATAAAACTACCACTTAAGACGGAAAAAAAAGATCTTCTGTTTTATTTCGATATCTCCGTTTTATTCACAGTTATGAGCATTTTAAAAAAAATTGTATCAAATTTTGAAAAATGTATTGTAGTCAGTTTTGGGTTGAGACAAAAATCTAAAAAAAATTTGAGAGATTACTTTCAGTACGTACAAAAAAATATAAAATTTTCAACAAAATCAAAAATGGTCGGGTCCACGGATTGGTCGGCTTGGTACGGAATACCTCAGATATTATGCATTTCCATACGTAATACGATGAGCTAGCAATAAGGAATTTATGTATGGAGGAAAAACTTACTCCCGATTCAACACGAGTCACATAATGAGGAAAAAAATGGTATTTATGAATACGATACAATGTATACGACCAGATGTACATAATAAATTGGAATGATAACACTTTTCTTGCATAATCTAAATAAATAAGGAAATTTAGTTGAAAAACTCGTGCGAACGAGGAAAAGGAGGAGAATGGGTGAGGAAGGAAAAGTGATAAGCGTGAAAATGATAGAGAGATACATGAGGATAAAAAATATATTTATTTTAAACCGTAGGAAACATTTGTGTTTGCACCTTCGAGGTTAACGAACCTGAAGTTTTTCCTGTTGACGCAACGTTCGACCGAGACTAAAATTTAGGAATTTTATTCCAGCCCGGAAAATAAGATAAAAATTGTTGGACAAATAATGAAACAATTTGAAACGAGATCGAGGCTGAAAATTAATGTCACGAAAGGCTATCGTACAAAATTGGAGCAATTAAAAAGTTAGTTCTTTTCTTTTGAGACATTAAATAGTTACGGAAACATTGAGTAAATATATATTTAATATATTTCTATATATTAATATATTTCTTGCCGCACTAAAAGTTGCATAACTCCGTCAAAAAAAAAGATAATCGAATTTTGAAAAAAAGCGTTTTGACCGGAAGGAACTCATGCTTTATTTATCTTTTTTCAAAAATATTTTTCATGATTTTTTTTTGACCCGCTATGGGCTTTTGAACGTGACTGTTTTTGGCCTTTTTCGACCATCGCGAATTGGGCGCACATCTTGAGGATTTTTTTTTGTTGTCTTTTTTATCTACGACATATTTAAAAGGGTTAGCACACGCTCCATTTTTGTTTCATGAAAATTTTTGTACGATTCTTTCTTGCAAAGTTATTTCACTTTTGGTTAAAAAAGACAAATTTTGAAAGATGCAACGTAACTCAAAAACTATAGAGTTTAAGAGAAAATCTTAAGTGTAAAAAAAGTAACGTAGGTATACACGAAAACGCCGGGAATTATTTCAGAATTTTCCCATGAAACTTTTTTTTTTTACTATTTCGCTCGAAACTCTGATTTATGACGCCCCAGCGAAAAATTGTATCTGATTGAAATTTCCGTACTTTATGACACAATAAAACCCAAAGCAAAAAAAATCAACCACATTTGGCATGCTAAACAACAATTATCAATAATAATATCGCCCTAAAGTTATTGATAAATTGTTTAAACAATTGTGTAAACAATTTGTTGTTGGCAATATTATTATTGTTGAACAATCAATAATTATTATTGATAATTCTTGTTTATGGGATGCCAAATGTTGTTCACGAAAAACATTGTGTAATTAGGTAACCCATTAGCAAAATCTCTCCATGCTAATCGCAGCCACTTTTTCTGTGGATCCGCTGATTTTCACAGATTAATTAACAATTTATCAGGAGTTTTTGTGCTTTTATACACAAGGACACTGCATATATTTTATAAGCCAGTGAAGTCATTTTTTATAAAAATTAAGAAAATAAAAAATAAATCTATTTTCACTAAAAAATTCTAATTATAATTTCATTACAATTATTTATTTATTTATATTATATTATAATCGAATTTTTCTCAACTTATGGTCAAGTTGAGTCACGTTGCCAATTGAAGTGAAGAAAAATCGAGCTTTCAAATCTCCAGGAACTCCGGAAACGCTGACACTTGCCTAACACAGTCCATAATCTAGAATGATAAACTATCGCGTGTGTGCTTTTTTCATATTTTTTATACGCCGGCGCCAGTGCGGGAAATAAAAAAAAAATACCAAGAATGATAGTCAAACCCTGTTATCACACGTGCTACATCCATGTTGTTCGTGATCCAACGTTATCGCAGCTGAACGAACGAGGGCAACAATTATTACGAAATGGAGGGTTAGTTCAGTTCGATGGTTGTTATTTATTAATTTTTTCCAAACCATTTTACAAATGTTGCACGCATATCGATGTGAATCGAGTCGAAGGAGGAACTGTTACGAAATTGTAAACCTTTTTGGTCCTAGTCATCAAATATTCATTATTGATCTCGCACCTGTGCAATCACATTCGTTACGAGATCTATTGAAATCCAATACAGATCGAGATAGCAGCTTTCTTCACTGTCGATATATCTGAAAGAAGGCAATTGCCATCGTCATATTTATTGGTTCTTATCGACTACGTGACACCTGTTTTATCGGCTCGTCGAAAACGAAAAATGTACACGGAAAAAAATGACCAGTGACAATTCATGTGTAATATTTAAAAAATTACTGTATTCAATGCAGAATATACGGTTCAGAACTTTAATTCAGGCGTTTTACTGGGAATCCATTATAGATTAATGGATTTAATGTAGTTTCTACTTTTCAAGTCATTATAAATGCTGATTTACACTGTAAAAAATGCAATGTTCACCGCAAAAAAATGACAAAGTAGAAATAACAAGCAGAAACGACGAAATCCACTGTGTTTGAACTGTAACATTTACAATGGTCTCTGTAGAATGTTCAAAGCACATAATTAGAAATTGCAGTGTTCCAAGTGAAAAATCAAATGCGTGCCGCAAAATATGCAACGTCAATTTCAATTTTTACAGTGTGGCACTGTAACGGGACGACCTGCGGCGTGCCACGATCTCTGCGTTTCGCCCGAGATCCGCTAGATGGCGTCGGATGGCGCGCTCTCTCGCGCCAGCGAGAGAGCCACCGAGCACCTATAAGGTCCGATGTATCACCATCGTCGGCGTCCTCAATTGACATACAATTGTTGGAACATCATCCGCGTTCTGTGGTCGAGCAGTCCTATGGACTGAAGACTACATTTTCTTAAAGGATCACCATTGCGTTTCGGTGACGCTCGTGCTCTTTATGGGTGCGAGGTTAAACTTGATTCGCTTCATTAATTGATCTCACGATTAATTAGTCATGTACAAGCCCTCGTAGCTATGAGCCTGAGCGAGGATAAATATCGAAACGTTTCGCTACACTATAATTCGTTTTAGAAATTGCAGTATTTTCAGTGAAAAATAAAAAACGTACCGCAAAATATACTACGTTCTTTTCAACTTTTACAATGTACACTGTAATTTTTTTACAGGGCCCTGGATAATTTTTACAATGTGAAATGTGTAAAAAGTTCACCGGATACAACAGAAATATAACGTTTCACGTAGTGTACATTTTACTGTTCCACAGTGTAAATATTCGTTTGATAGGTATGTACTATGTCATATGTGACATCTGTATATTGTATTAACCCTTAAAAGTCACACCTTGCTAGAATCTCGTTATAGTCATACTGGGTCCATGGGACCCAGGCGTTTTTAAATTGTTATAAACAATGAAATAATGCATCGAGCGATATGAAAAAAATTGTAGGATATAATTTGAACCTTGTTTAAGGTTACGTTTTTGGTCCGAAACCAAAAATCGAATTGTCAATATGCAAAAAAAATTATGCAATTTATCGGTTTTAGTGGACAGTATTCCAGGTCGAAAAATGGCCTGGGTCCTGTGGACCCGCAGTGACTATTAAGGGTTAAAGAAATATGCAAATTTCACTGTTTGCCCTTCCAGGAGGCGCTGTTGATGCGGAAAACTGTAAAAATTAATGGGAATCTCAGCAGTTTTCACTGATCATTTTTTTCCGTGTAGTTTTAAAAAATGTGGAAGATCTTGGACAGCAAAATGGACTGAGGAGTCGATCATGTCCCGAGAATGATGTTGAAGTGTTTTCTCAATGTGTAATTTATTTACATCATCGATCCATCATATTGTCGATCGATATATAATCGTCATGGGGCGGGGTCGAAGAGTCGACTAACCAATATTTCGAACGGCCGAAGTCCCGAATTTTACGATTACGAGCGTTAGAATAACGAAGCGCCGAAATCCCGATCGCCAGAAAAGAGAAAGTCAAGAGAGCCGCCCCATGCGTAAGAGAGAGAGGAGGCGCATCTCTCTCTCTCTTACGCATGGGGCGGCTCTCTCCGCTGTCGCTTTTCTGGCGTTCGGGATTTCGGCGCTTCGTTATTCGAACGCTCGTAATCGTGAAATTCGGGATTTCGGCCGTTCGAAATATTGGTTAGTCGACTCTTCGACCCCGCCCCATCGTCATCAACGTCAGCAAATGCTTTATGCACTATGTTTTGCAAAAATGTGTATGCCTAACTTCGTAAGACGTAGAACGTAATACTTTTTCATAATTTCCCAATTTTTCACACCTTCGAATGTCTTCTGCCATATTTCTTCCCCATATATTTTTATTCATATTTTCTCTGATAAAAAGCTGTAATAAATTTGCTCTATTGTCGATCATTTGGAAGAAATTGGATTTTTTTTCTCACTATAAACAAATAGCAGTCCATTTGGTCTGACTTTCGTCTTGTTACAATAATATAAAGATAAATACAGATACAAATGTTTTTTTTTTTTAAATACTTATTGCTATTTTTTCACAAGTGAAATCTGGAGCTAATTTTTATATTCTAGAACACACTTTTTTCGGCCCTGAAACGACAAAAATATTTTTTCACTCTTCGCATGCAAATGTAGATCGAGCTGACTTTATTTGCATATTAGAAAAATATTTTGTACATCTTATCGGTGATTCCCGTCTTCTTCGTTATTTATGATTAATGTGTATTATGTAGATTTTTTCCTGTTAACACGTTACGGCAATCGATAAGAGATTTGAAATTGAAAACAAAAATATAATATTTTTTTTATCAATGTAGGAGTTTTTGTTACCTATGTTTGTCATTGGACATGTAGAAATGTTTGCATATTTATGGTAGAAAAAACTCATCGAACTTGTAATGTTGAGTTACATTCCTAAAGACACAAATTGCCGCTGCAAAAAATCAAGTCCAACTTTAACCTGATACCAAGTATCTGTTTACAAAAATATCCATGGATATAATATTTATATTTATTATATCGAAGTATTGCAACGACTATTTCAATTTAATTATCACAAATTACTCATTCATCATTTCTTATAAATATTATCAAAATTACGGTCGCAAAAATATAGATTCGAATTGAAATTAAATTAAAATATATAATAAATATATTAATTTTAACGACATACTTTATATTGAAAATGGATGAAAAATATACTTTTAATATATTTTAAATACCTACATTTTGCAATGAAATATGTAACATATATTTTTTATATCAGATATATTTTACATATACTTTATTTTCATGCGGGTTTGCAATTCGTATGTGACGTTTTTTAAGAATAATATTGACTCGCTATTATTATTATTATTATTATTATTATTATTATTATTATTATTATTATTATTATTATTATTATTATTATTATTATTATTATTATTATTATTATTATACATTTTCAACCGGATGTTTTTCTTTTGGGAAATTTTGGTCAGCTTATTTTTGAATATAGTTTTTTTTAGTAATATTTTGAGCGGTCATGATGACAGAGCCGATATTTTGGTTCCGCGACACATTTTTTGAAACGGACGAGAAATTACGGAAAGACGATGAGAGAGAAGACGTTCAATTTGATCCTTTTTACGAGCTCGTGGGACACTCTCAGGACACTTTTCTACGGTCGGAGCTTTTATGACGGCACTGCGCCGTTATTTATCCCAAAACGTCGGATTTCGAAGAGTTTTTGTACCGTCAAAGGAAGACTGTTCATCATCGTCCGACGAGAAAGCGAGAGAATACGATGAAATGAAGATATTAGAAGACGAAAAAAGACGAGGAAGATGAAAGTACACGGACGAGCTGGAAATTTCACATTATTTCAAAGCCAACAGCGATTAATGGCAATCCCCAGATAAACCGGAGATCTGCCAACGGACTTCATACAAAACCCTCGCGTTCCATTACTCCTTCCTTTAATTTAATTCTCACGTCTTATTTCGCCACCTTCATCTCACGGTCAAATGAGAACAAATTTCCTTACTCTGCGCCGCGCGATGAATATGATTTTTCTTTCTTCTTCCTCTTATTTTTTGTCTCACGAAAACCGGAAAGATTAACAACAGTGCGAAAAAGAGCCGTCGATGAATTAGACAATCGTTTTTTCTCGTGAAACAATCAAAATGCGAGCCACGTAACGCTGAAAACAGTTGGCGTTCTTCCGATGAAAAAAAAAGAGGGAAACAAAATTAGGGGAGCGTGGGGATAGTTGTAACAGTTTTTGGAAAAAAGCCTGTAACACCTAAAATATGTATGCTTTTAAGATTGTGAGTAAGAGGGTTTGTAAAGTATATATCTGAGCACTAATTCCTATTGAAAAATAATTTTAAGTCTTTACCCATCTTTTACACCAGACGTTTTTTGAAAAAATGGAAGCTGTTACAACTTACACCATGTCTGGGGCTAGTTGTAACAGGCTCGGGGCAAGTTTTATCAATGAAAGGACTGGCAACATTTATAAGAAAGAACACGTTTTTATTGGTTCACAGTCTTGTATTATTCATCGTGGTTCATTCTTGTGATGATTATAATCTTTGATAGTCTCTCATGCTAAAAAAAATATAATACAATAACTTAGCATATTTTTCTGGGCAATATTAGAGTAAAGAAGAGTAAAAGAATGCACAAAAAGCCGCAAATAATTTGTAATACTATGTAATCACTATACTACAAGTTGTAATAATATTATTTATACAAATACAATGCAGTGAGCAGAAAAAAAAACACGCGCGTGGGGCAAGTTCTAGCATGTTACAAATTGCCCCATGGGCTCATTATGTCTACTCAATGAAATATCTCAAAAACTACAAACTTTAGAATAATTTAAAAAAGAGCAAATGAAAGCCAGTTAAATTTACGATGTAACAAGAGAAAAACAATAAAAAATAAGTTTAATTTTAATAGTCAAAATCAAAATTTTCGTAAGTATTTTTTTTTACACTGAGAGAAAAAATTACTGAATTTGAGAACATGAATTTATTTATTAAATGAAAGTATTAATTCGATTATTTATTTGTTGAACCAAGAAAATCACTCTTCATTAAAAAAAATGTTTTCACGAATCTATCACTCCATTATATTAAACTCTTATTTAATAGTAACAATTGAATGCATGATAGATTTGATTAAATTTGTATTCATTGGATTAATTATATTGATCGCATCATAAACATGAGATTATTTGAATCTAAAAAACGAATTCAATGAAAAATTATCGTTTTCGAAAAAATCATTTTCTTGCAATATAGTCATTATTATTTTACTTCAAAAAATATTTTTATTCAAATAGATTTTATTGAATTTGTATTCATTAGATTAATTACATTTATCGCATCATAAACATTGGATAATTTGAATCTAAAATGATGATTATTTTAATCTAAAAAACGACTTCAATACGAAATTATTGTTTTCGAATAAAATTATTTATGGCATCATAAACATGAGATTATTTGGATCCAAAAAATGACTTCAATACGAAATTATTTTTTTCGAACAAAATTATTTCTTTGCAATAAATTCATCATTATTTTACTTCTAAAAATATTTCTGTAGTATTTTCAATATTTATTGGATATTAAATTGATTGTGATTATTTGAAAAGAAGCTGTAGTAAAATAAATAACACATTATTTTATTCCAATAGAATACTTGTTTGGAATGATGAAAATTTTATTTCCTTCAAGCAAAGAACTATCATTTCTATAGTATACTTTAATAGTATACATAAGTTGTTAGAAATTAAAAAACTGGTTTTGTAAATGTTTTCTTATATTCGAATCTTCATAACTCCTAACTTTTTTCAAGTGCATAGTAGTAGTCGATAGTGTAATAGGTAGCGTGTTAGGTAATTAGGTAGGTTAGGTATGACGGTAGGTAGGGTCGAGGGTTCGAATCTCGTTCGGACAGAGAAATTAGATCGGAGAATTGGCGCAGATTTGTCTTTTTTTTCTGTTTATCTCTTTTTGGGGTCACTAAATTATGCATACTAAATTATTTGGCAAGGGCTATATATTTTTTATAAAATGTTTAGCAACAATTAATAAACACGCATTTGATTGAATCAACCAACTTTCCTGTTGATTGGACTAATTAATTTGTTGATTCAACAAATTTTTTTTCTCGGTGCTTCCTGTATTAAAAGACATGCATGTTTTGAATGATAAAATGTGTTCTTGATTCAAACAACATAGTACATATAATTGATAACATATTGTTAGATTCAAGTAAATTCGTTTATTGAAACAGAAATTTATGGAATTGACTGAAAAAAATGAAGCAAGTAAATATATAAGGGAACCAATCTAATATGTTTTGGCAAATAACGAAAAAAATGATTTTTGCCTTCAAAACTTTATTTCATTGGTTCTAGTAATTTTTTTTCTCTACGTATGAAACCTGGCCGAAATAGAGCTCGTGTGCATATCCTCTTATTTTGATGTCTCTCGGGGTATTAGCGGTGTTTACGTTATGCTGCGAGTTATGAGAAGCACATTGAGCACAAAAATTAAATCACAATGTTTTAAATTCCCGGTCAAAATTCAGTGTTACAACTTACCCCTGTTACAACTAGCCCCACACTCCCCTACAAAAAATGGGTATATTCGATACGTTCGAGCGACTAATTTTTCGTTGAAATGAAACTAATGAACCTGAATTTTTTGTTTGAAAAATATCTCTCCCATTGTGCTGCCACAATTAATATTGAAACATCTGGGATTTTTTTTCCTTTCCTTAATTCTCGACTTCTATGACATATAGATCTTTTCCCACGCGCACGTGTGGATAAAACCGCTCGTGGTATAAATTATCAACCGAGCCCGGAGGGATAATTTTTCGAATTCGCTTAATCTCCCACGAAATAAACGACACGTTCACCGGGCGTAGATTTTTTTTCCGTTTTTTCATACGCGTTCGTAGAACCCAAGGCATAGAAAGGTGTTTATAAATAAGTAGCGAACAACGATTGACGTGCGTGCCTTGCGTGTTTTTGCGATAAAATTGTGTCCCACACTGTACGCACTTGTGACGTAGCTCGTGCGTCAAAAAAAAGTTCGTAAATTTCCACTTTCGTGAAGCGACGACGCTGTGAAGTAAGCCGACTTAAACTGACGGTGAAAGGAGCTAAATAAGCGCTGTGTAA
>OX333073.1:6273320-6331730 GCA_946863875.1 Alloplasta piceator | reverse complement strand
CTCTCTCTCTCTCTCTCTCTTCTCTCTCTCTCTCTCTCTCTCTCTCTCTCTCTCTCTCTCTCTCTCTCTCTCTCTCTCTCTCTCTCTCTCTCTCTCTCTCTCTCTCTCTCTCTCTCTCTCTCTCTCTCTCTCTCTCTCTCTCTCTCTCTCTCTCTCTCTCTCTCTCTCTCTCTCTCTCTCTCTCTCTCTCTCTCTCTCTCTCTCCCCCCCTCCCTCACACACAAACACTGATATACATATAATATGCACGTAAGTGTAACAACGACAAAGACGTTAATGATCGTAAAAACAATAACGCTGAGATTCGAAAGGACAGAAAGACAGAAAAACAAAACACTGCTTATGCAGTGTCGTTCGTCATCGGAATTTAAATTGCAATTTTTTTTTTGCTACCCTCCTTCTCGAGCCTACCTTATTTCACCAAATCGCCCTCCACCGCGAGTCCTTAACCCATTTTCATGCTATTTTTATTTATTCTCCTAATATCGCAACATATTTAAGGAAAAAAAAAATATCTCCTTATTATCGAACGAGATATTACATTTTTGCGACCGTTGCACAATGATCTCCACCGTAACGTCTCGTGGAATGCACTTTTTTTTTCAAGCATTCTTTCTCGAACGCACGCTGCTGCAACGTGAAATATACAGACCGTAATGCCTGTTTCTCAACGCGAATAATAATCACGTTCAATTATATATATTTTCGCGTGCGATCGTTGTTTGCGATACTCGCAAAAACGTATTTTAATACCACTTTGTATGGAAAAATCGTCCGGTTATTTGCGGCAAATATAAGCTCGAAAGCGGACGTTGTATGTTTTTCTGTGACAACGATTTTTTACCTCCAATTCGCCGACACTCTGATCGGTTTAATTGGTTAATTAAGGATGCTTTGCTTCTACAGTCCCAGCCAAAAATTTTATGGAATTGAAATTTCCGTACTTCGTGATGCAATGAGAATCTGAAAAAATTCAGCAGCATTTGGCATGCCACAAACAACAATTATCAATAATAATATTGACCAAAAGTTATTGATAAATTGTTTAAACAAATAATTATTCAACCATTTATCGCCAAGTTCTTTTTTTTTTCTCCAACAAATCGAATGCGTCAATCTTTCTGAACGCACATGAATTTTTTCAGATTTTTTTCTCTATGCTGAAATATTGTAAAAAACATTCTGAAATTCAAAAAAAAAAATGCCAATTTTGTATATGAGGCATTTCACGGTATTTCGATCAAAATCTTACCTTGATGATTCCGATTTTTCTCTAATTTTTTTATATAAGGAGGATATAGAAAAAAAAAACCCAAATTTTTTCAGAATTTTTCGGTCACTCGTTTTTTGGATTTATTATTTTTTTTTTTTTTAAATGGAACAACTTTGTAAAATCTCAAAAAATGCAGAAAAATCTAATAAAATATAACAAAATTTTTGGGCCTTGTTTCATAACGGAGATTTCAATACTCTATGAGTCGAATTAAAAAAATTTTTTAAAAAATTTGAATCATCGAGTATTAAAATCTCGATTTTAGAACAAAGCCCAAAAATTTTATTACATTTTATTAGATTATTCCGGATTTTTTAGATTTTACAAAGAGGTCCCTTAAAAAAAAAAATCCAAAGAACGCGTGATCAAAAAATTCTGAAATAATTTGGAAAAATGTATTTCAATGTGTTTTTTTGTATAAAAAATTTAGAGGAAAATCGAAATCATCAACGCAAGATTTGGATCGGAATGTCGTGGAATGACACGACAAATTCTTGTCTTGATGATTTCGATTTTTCTCTCAATTTTTTATGCAAAAGAAAACGTTAAAAAAAATCCCAAACTTTTTCAGAATTTTTTGGTCTCGCGTTCTTTGGATGTTTTTTTTTAGGGACCCTTTTGTAAAATCTGAAAAAGTTCAGAATAATCTAATAAAATATAACAAAATTTTTGGGCCTTGTTCCAAAATGGAGATTTTTATACTCTACGAGTACATTTTTTTTCTTTCAATTTTTTGAATTTTACTCATAGAGTATGAAAATCTCCATTTTGGAATGAACCCCAAAAAATTTGTTATATTTTATTAGATTTTTCTGAATTTGTTCAGATTTTACAAAGATGTCCCGGTTGTTTTTCAAAAAAAAATAAATAAACCCAAAAAACGCGTGACCGAAAAATCCTAAAAAAATTTGGGAAAATTTTTTCCAATGTCCTTATTTATAAACAAAATTTAGAGGAAAATCGAAATCATCAAGGTAAGATTTTGATCGAAATACCGTGGAATGCCTCATATATTTTTGCACACAGGTTTATCGTCAGCTTTGAAAAGTTTCAAAGACACTGGGCCAAAAAATACGGAGATACAGCAATTCTTAAAATTTCAAAAGAGAAATTTCAAAGTAGAGGGAAAATAATTCCAACAAAAAATATGACAATTATAAAAATTCTAACCTATCAAACCATTGAAAAATCCATCAATGAAAATCGCGGAAAACGTTGAGAAATTCTGAAAATTCCCATTTCCCCTGAACAATACTGAAAAATATGCGCATATCTTTCCTCGTTTGAAGAAGTAAAAGCGCGCGGTGAATCTTCCGTGCAAAGCAGTGCCGCGCACAGACGCTCACACACAAACACAAGAAAGAGTCGAGTCGAGGAATTTCATTCGAGAGAGTGCGCTCCGGTGCGCGTCGATGTATACGGTGAAAAAAAAGTAAAGAAAACAAAAACAAGAGAAAAAAAAAGCGCGCGAAGTGCTCGCGCGAAATATGCACAGGGCGATAAACATACAGAAAGCGCGGTGAGCGCCTCTAGCGTCGGTAGTTTGCCCCACCTCGACGGTGGATCTTCTGCGCACGCGCGTTCCGCTAACAGCCATTCACAAAGAGGCGCGCTCGCAGCACGGACCCGACCACGCGGATCGAGCCGCGCTTAGCGCAAAGAGAGCGCGCAGCGCACTCTCTCGAGGGAGCGAGAGAGAGGGAGATAGAGAGTGGAGGAGCGGACAAGGAGATTTTCTCTCTCTTTCTCGCGTAATATAGCCTCGAGGGCTCGATAAAACGCTTGCACATGCACACTCAGCCATAATATGACGATGGGGAGGGTATATCGGGGCCTGGTCCAGCATTGAACGACCGGCAGAAAGAGAGAATGAGAGAGAGAGAGAGAGAGAGAGAGAGAGAGAGAGAGAGCACCTAGTAGCGGCACTCTCTGAAAGGAGTCATTACCTCGGGGTCCTGATTGGCGTTTCCCCTCGCACCTTGTTATTTAGCCAGGGCCGTGAGCCCTCGACTCGTCCGACGCAAACAGTCGTTTCTGACGTACATACAAATATATATGGGGCATTCCACGTCACGCGGTCATTGGCCTGACCCCCTCGGATTTTGATGTCCAGTGAATCGTGGGTCTTGTTTGGCCCAAAATATGACCTCAAATTTTTAGAAACTTTTATTTCAGTTTTTAGGGGACTGCCCGAGCTAAAAAATCATTGAATTGCGGGAAAACATAGAGAGGGACCTTTTTCAAATTAATGAAATTTTTTTTACAGAACCTAGGACCCATAACAGATATCGTCGTAGTTCGTTAATGAGCCAAAAATAATTACTATTTTCTTTTTTAATTTACATTTTTTAATTGTGTTTGAATCATTCGTTTTATTTCAGGTCGTCGAGGCTAATAAATTTTCGAAAAATTTTTTCATTTCACTCTAAAGACAAGAAAAAAAATTAAGCTTCACTAGAAAAATATTTTTGTTGTTGTTATTTTCGCTACAAAAAACAATCAAAATAAGAAATTATCAAAAAACAAAAATTAAAATACAAAAAAGAAATAGTAATTATTTTTGGCCCATTATCGAACTGTGACGAAAATATCTGTTTTGGGCCCTAGTTTCTGTAAAAAAAATTACATTAATTCAAGAAAGGCCCCATTTTACGTTTCCGTCAAATTAATGATTTTTTAGCTCGGGCAACCCCTAAAAAATGAATTTCTAAACTAGCCAATTCGACACCGAAGCTCATCCCGAGGTGCGCCCTTTTTTTCCTGCTGCCATTTTGTACACGCGTGCGCCCTTGTACTTACACAGAGCGGAGAAGCTCGCTTGAGGAATAAAAAAAAAATTAGCGAGGTAAAAAAATTGTGGCAGACGGAAGGAGATAATGGAGAAAACAAAAATGAAGAATGCGATTGAGCGAGAATGCGGCTACGGTTTTATAACACTGAGAAAATTTATCGTAGTGCCACGGTGGAGTTATACCGACGAAACCTTGTGGCATCTCGTCTGTTCGATTCTATACATGCGCGTTCGTCTTAAGGGCTGTATCAGCACCTTTTCTCAAACGAATGAGTTTAAAAAAACACTTATTTACGCGTTCCCTATATATATATATATATATATATATATATATATATATATATATATATATGGCATTCCACGGTATTTCTATCAAAATCTTACCTTGATGATTTTGATTTTTCTCTAAATTTTTTATATAAATAAGGTCATTAAAAAAAAATTTCCCAAATTTTTTCAGAATTGTTCAGTCACGCGTTTTTTGGATTTTTTTTTTTTTTTGAACAAGAAGGGGACAACTTTGTAAAATCTGAAAAAATGCAGAAAAATCTAATAAAATATAACAAATTTTTTGAGCTTTGTTACATAACGGAGATTTCAATACTCCATGAGTCAAATTCAAAAAATAAAAATTTGTCTCATGGAATTTTAAAATCTCCATTTTGGAACAAAGCCCAAACATTTTGTTATGTTTTATTAGATTATTCTGAATTTTTTCAGATTTTACAGAGGTCCCTTAAAAAAAAAAAAAAAAAATCCAAAGAACGCGTGACCAAAAAATTCTGAAATAATTTGGAAAAAACTATTCCAATGTGATTTTTTATATAAAAAATTTCGAGGAAAATCGAAATCATCTAGGCAAGATTTTGATCGGAATGTCGTGGAATGACACGACAAAATCTTGTTTCGATGATTTCGATTTTTCTCTTAATTTTTTATATAAAAGAACACATTAAAAAAAAAATCCTGAATATTTTCAGAATTTTTTGGTTAAGCGTTCTTTGGATTTTTTTTTTTTTTTAGAACCTCTTTGTAAAATCTGAAAAAATTCAGAATAATCTAATAAAATATAACAAAGTTTTTGGGCTTTGTTCCAAAATGGAGATTTTAAAACTCTATGATTCAATTTTTTTTTTTAATTTTTTAAATTTGACCGGTTAAATTAAACCGGTACTCTGGTGTAGTGGCTAGCGTGCTCGCCTCTGAACCAGAGCATCGGGAGGTCCTGGGTTCGATTCCCTGTGCCGTAGTTTCGTCGAGAAAATAAAAATATGGGCGTGACAAGCTCCAGATATATATATGTGGCATACACAAGTACTCGTACAGGTGTAAGTCACATGTATATAGCTGTAGTCCATGTTTACAATTTCTCGACGAAACGTGACGTAGCTCCGGCATCGGAAAGCGAACTCAGGACCGGCTATAGTGACACAGGTTTTCCGCAGTTTCCCTGTGTCTATGGAAATTAATTTCCATAGCAAATGCGCTATAGAGGGGGAAGTCGGATGCGGCCGCATGGGGATCTGGTTACTGATCCGGACCAGATCCTCAGGGGGGACTGGCTACTGACCCGGGCCGACCCTGTAATAGGCGAAAGCCTCTAAACGGGGGGAAATGCACAATAAAAAAAAAAAAAAAAAAAAAAAGTTTTTGGGCTTTGTTCCAAAATGGAGATTTTAAAACTCTATGATTCAATTTTTTTTTTTAATTTTTTAAATTTGACTCATAGCGTATTGAAATCTCCGTTATGAAACAAAGCCCAAAAAATTTGTTATATTTTTTTAGATTTTTCTGAATTTTTTCAGACTTTACAAAGTTGTCCCGTTTTTTTTTCAAAAAAATAAATAAATCCAAAAAACGCGTGACTGAAAAATTCCGAAAAAATTTGGGAATTTTTTTTTTAATGTTCCTATTTATATAAAAAATTTAGAGGAAAATCAAAATCATCAAGGTAAGATTTTGATCGAAATACCGTGGAATGCCACATATATATATGTATGTATGTATGTATATGTTTATGTATATATTAGACTGGTCGTTAAAAATTAAATTTTTTGCGACGCCCCCTTAAAAGCTTCCGTTTGATGAAAAAACGCGAGGTAATTTTTTTTTTTTTTTTAATTAAAAATAACACGTGCCGCGAGACGATTTAAGTTGATTTTTATCGAAGAACAATTTTTCTTTACAAACGGCTAGACCGATTTGAATGAAATTTTGACACGTTACAAAGGTATATAAAGGCTATTTTTATAAAAAAATAACAGCTCATAATCTTCATAATAACTAATGAGAACAGTTAATTTTTTCGGTAATTATTTTTTTTTTTCAGGATAACGTTCTGGCACAATTATGAAAATAATTTTTTTTTGTGTGTTTTACTATCCCATATAATGTCTCCAAATTTCAAATTGATCGGAGAGGTACTTCATATTTAAAACAATAAAAAAAATGTATATAAAAAATGGTTTTTATTTTTTTTTTAATATGAAGTACCTCATTGATCAATTTGAAATTTGGAGAAAATAAATGGGATAGTAAAACACAACAAAAAAAATTATTTTCATAAATTATCCTGGAGAAAAAATAATAATTTCCGAAAAAATTAACTGTTTTTATTACTTATTATGAAGATTATAAACTGTTATTTTTTCTAAAAATAGCCATTATATGCCTTTGTAACGTGTCCAAATTTCATTCAAATCGGTCCAGCCGTTTGTAAAAAAAAATTGTTTTTCGATGAAAATCAACTTAGATCGTCCCGCGGCACGTGTTATTTTTAATTTGAAAAAAAAAAAAATTTACCTCGCGTTTTTTCATCAAACGGAAGCTTTTTAGGGGGCGTCTCAAAATATTTAATTTTTAACGACCAGTCTAATATATATATTAGACCGTGCGGAAAAAAATCGATATTTTTTTTTCGGTTGTATCCACCAAAAAAAGGAGAATTAAGGTAAAAAATTAAGAACCCCCGAAGGAGAGCTCAAAAAAAAATTATTTCGAACGGCGCATTGCATTTGAATATTTTCCATAAGAATAACACAGGAAAATATTGGCGCTTCTGAACGTCGTAGTAGAACTCTTCGGAAAAAAATCTCACAAAAATGTCATTATGATATTCTGATAGAGAATTGAATTCCCTTCAAAAAAAAGTCCTTACGAATAATTAGCTTGGAACAACCGTTCAAGTGGTATCGCTGTTTATTGGGCATAGTGCAAAATCATAGACAGAAATACCCCAATTGCAAAAAACAGACTCTTAAAGAAAGGAACGATGATTATTAAGCATTATAATGTAAAAACAAATTATTTTATCTTATCAAACCAAATTCATTCAATAAAACTTTTTGAAACACGATCAATGATGGACGTCGTTTCTTTTGTATGTCTTGTTCTAATTGGTTCTTTTTTGTATTAGAGAAATATTTTGAGAACGATTCCATGCAAATTGGATGTTAGAGCAGAACATTCTCTACAAAAAAAACCCCAGAAAGTTTTTTCGTAAAGCGAAAAATTCGAAAAATTAGATTTTTCAGCCTTTTGAATTTTTTTTTCTATAAATTCAATTTCAGACAGCGATACCACTTGAACGGTTGTTCCAAGCTAATTGTTCGTAAGGACTTTTTTTTTTAGGGGATTCAATTCTCTATCGGAATATCATAATGACTTTTTTGTGAGATTTTTTTCTAAAGAGTTCTACCACGACGTTCAAAAGTGCAAATATTTTCCTGTGTTATTCTTATGGAAAATATTCAAATGCAATGCACCGTTCGAAATAATTTTTTTTTTTGAGCTCTCCTTCGGGGATTCTTCATTTTTCACCTTAATTCGGCTTTTTTTGGTGGATGCAACCGAAAAAAAAATCAATTTTTTTTCCGCACAGTCTAACCCGTAGTAAAAAACTCCATTGAATCGCCAATGGCAACCACCCGTAGTAAAAAACTCCATTGAATCGCCAATGGCAACCAATGGTCCTCATACGACTCCATTGGACAATGAATGGGGACCCATTGAGATTTCCGCATTTGTCAATGGCGTACAGGGCTGACCATTGATCAGTGAATGGGTATCCATTGAACATCAAATGCGGATGAATCGAATGATCATCATTACTCAATGATGCTCATTGGAAAGCCAATGCGGATGAATCGAATGATCATCATTACTCAATGATGCTCATTGGAAAGCCAATGCGGATGTATCGAGCCATCAGCATTGCCCAATGGTGTCCATGGGAAGGTAAGTGCTGATGAACGAAATGATCCGCTTTACCCAATGATGTCCATTGGAAAGTCAATGCGGATGAACTGAAAGATCAGCATTTCCCACAGATGTTCATTGGAACCCAAATGCGGCTAACGATGAAATGATCAGCATTTACCAAGGATACCCATTGAATAATAAGTAACTACGAATTATACAATGATCAACATTTATCAATAATGTCACTTCATTGACGACTGATCGAATGATGAGCAGCATTCGTTAACGATGTTGCAATCCATATTCGAGGTTCAATGCAGAACAATTGAACCCATCGATCGATGAGAATTTTTCCGAATGCGATATTTCTCAAACGGCGGTGAATTAATAAAATTAAGTAAGAGTAGATGTGGCTGATTTTAATATATGAACCAAATATTTTCTTCAATTGTAATAAATGCTGATGATTATATCGATGGTCAATCAGTTTAAAATATAATATAATAGTTTAAAATAAAATATAATATAATATATTTAAAAAAAATATATTATATACTGCTCATCAAGTGCGCGTACGTTTGGGATAAATGATTTTTAAAACCGTTTATTTTTAACATATACACATAATTTTATCAGTCCCTCTCAACTCGATTTGTGAGAGGAGAAACGTATATACTTTCATTATCAATCGTCATCTGAATACACTTACAATCTATTTTCTCAATTCTGAGCTTCAATAATTTCTATTAAATGTAATATATATATATATATATATATACATATATATATATATATATGATTGCTATATATGATATATGATATAATTATTGGTCGTTATGCTAATATTAGCATTATGATTAACCTTACTTACTGATAACTTATTTGATTATTTAATGCGTAATTCCATGTATATATAGCAATCATATGAAAGAATCTCCATTGATGATCCCATTTATTCCCCATTGCCCACAAAAACCAATAGAGGTGAATATGGCGAATTCACTAGGGAGATTGTCTCCATTGAATCCCCATGGGATAATCCCCATTCCGTTTCAAATGGGGAATTTAATGACGAAAATGTCCTTAGAAAATTCGGCATTCATATCCATTGGTTTTGTGGGCAATGGGGAATGAGTGGCGAACAGCAATGGAGATTCTTTCGTATAGTAAAAACTCCATTCATCGCCATTGAAAAATCCCCATTCATTCCCCATTGCCAAAATAACCAATGGGGATGAATGCCGAATTGCCTAAGGGGATTGTCTCCATTGAATCCCCATTAGATAATCCCCATTCCGTTTCAAATGGGGAATTCAATGGCGAAAATCCCCTTAGGCAATTCGGCATTCATCTCCATTGGTTATTTTGGCAATGGGGAATGAATGGGGATTTTTCAATGGCGACGAATGGAGTTTTTTACTACGGGCAATGGTCCTCATACGACTCCATTGGACAATGAATGGGGACCCATTGAGATTTCCGCATTTGTCAATGGCGTATAGGAACGACCATTGATCAGTGAATGGATATCCATTGAAAAGTCACCATTGCCCAATGACGTCCATTGGACCACAAATGCGGATGAACCGAATGATCACCATTACTCAATGATGCCCATTGGAAAGCAAATGCTGATGGACCGAGCCATCAGCATTGCCCAATGGTGTCCATTGGAAGGCAAATGCTGATGAACGAAATGATCAGCTTTACCCAATGATGTCCATTGGGAAGTTAATGCGGATGCACTGAATGATCAGCATTACCCAAAAATGTCCATTGGAAACCGCGTCGCGTTAGTTCCGAGACTTGGCGCGAGATGTCGCAGGACGGCAACCCGCTGAACTCCCATACGGATTATGCGAAGAGTATGCTTATCTAGACGAGTGTGAGCACGGAATATTAGCAGAAGTCGGTGTCCAGAAAATCCATGCAAGGAGTTCTTGCCGACTGATGCCCATGGGGATAATCCCTATTCCGTTTGGAATGGGGAAGTCAATCCTCATTGGAAAATCCCTATTCGATTTCAAATGGGGAATTCAATGGCGAAAATGTCCTTGGGCAATTGGGCATTCATCTCCATTGGTTATTTTGGCAATGGGGAATGAATGGCGATTTTTCAATGGTGACGAATGGAGTTTTTTTACTATATGAAAGAATCTCCATTGAGTATCGCCATTCATTCCCCATTGCCTACAAAAACCAATGGAGATGAATGCCGAATTGCCTATGGGGATTTTCTTCATTGAATCCCTATAGGATAATCCCCATTCCGTTTCAAATGGGGAAGTCAATCCTCATTGGAAAATCCTCATTCGATTTCAAATGGGGAATTCAATGGCGAAAATCCCCTTAGGCAATTCGGCATTCATCTCCGTTGGTTATTTTGGCAATGGGGAATGAATGGGGATTTTTCAATGGCGACGAATGGAGTTTTTTACTACGGGAATATATATATATATATATCATTAGGTATGGCGCACAAGATGGCTGCGGTGCCTTTTTTTGCACGTCGATGGACCCTCGCGTCGTTGAGCTCGGAAGGAGCGTCCATCGAGCGCGTTGGCCTCGAATAACTGTGCGCTGGCCAAGCTTCGGGAATGCAGCGAGATGCATTCCGCGTCCCGGTAACGCGCCTTCCTATGTTATACGTACATGCGCATTTTTATTTATCACCGAATACTCCCTGGTGGCGTTAATTTTTTTTTTTTTTTTATTTCTTTCCTTCACGCGCATCAATTCGAGCGCACTTCCGACGACCGAATCGGAGAAAACAAACCGATAATTTTATTGGACAGCAAAATAATGGAGGGATCTGTTATGAATTTTATCTGGCGATTATTAGCGTTTTCATTATTATTTTACTCGAATTATATTATTTTATTTGGATTAATTTATATTATTAAATTATTGTATCTATCGCTATAATAATTATAGTATAATTATGTTATAATGAAGTTGTCACGTTTTTTAGAATGTACAAATCCATTTGAATCGAATTATCATTTTGGTAGAATACAATTTTTTTATGGAATTTCTTTACAGTTTCCTCGTTGTTTAAATTGAAGAAAATTTTATTATCAATTTTATCCTGTTGTTGAGAATAATTATATTATCACTCCATAATTAGAAGAGAAGAAAATTGAAACTTTATTTTGACGAAATTGACTTTTTTTATTTTAAAGTGCAATTTTCTTCCCTATTTTGTTAATTCCAATGTATTTTTTCTCTTTTTCCACAGATGTCACTTAACTTAATTGAATTTTAAAAACTAAAAACAAAATGTTTATTCATTTTATCTCGTGGTTAATTTATTAATATTAATTGTTATTTTACTTGAATTATATTATTTTATTTGAATCATATTATATTATTAAATTATTTTATATATCGCTATAATTTTTTTAGAATGAACGTGTCACGTTTTTTAGAATGTACAAATGCATTTGAATCGAATCAATGTTTTGTCAGATTACAAATTTTTCAATTAATTTCTTTACAGTTCCCTCGTCGTTCAATTTGAAGAAAATTGTATCATCAATTTTTTCCTGTTTTTGAAAATAATTATATCATCACTCCATAATTAGAAGGGAAGGAAAATGGAATTTTATTCTGGCAAAATTGACTTTTTATTTATTTTAAATGCAATTTCCTCCCCTATTCTGTTAATTCGAATGAATTTTTTCTCATTCTCCGCAGATGTCATTTAACTTAATTAAATTCAAAAAACTAAAAAAAAAATGTTTATTTATTTTATCTCGTGGTCATTAATTTATTAATATTAAATATTATCTTACTTGAATATTTTATTTTATATAAATTATTTTCTCGTCATTCAATAAATAGATAATTATAATAACAATTTTATCCTATTCTCAAGATTAATTATCCCACTCGATAAATAAAAGAAAAATAAAATAAAATTCTATTCTGACGAAATTGACTTTTTTATTTTAAAAATAATTTTCGTCCCCATTATGCAAATTCTAATGAATTTTTCCCCACTTTAGGCAGCTGTCATTTAGCTCCATTAAACTTTCTATGGTTTTCTGATACAAAGTAATGAAACATTTTCTTCAAAGTTCAGTGAAACTTGTTTCAATAAAGTATATTATCTCTCTGGTGGATAACTTGTTAATTAACTGCGCAGTAAACAATGAAATATTAGAGTGAATTTTTTTATCCTAATGAAATACATTTTATCGAAATTGTATACAATGTAACTGGATTGCAACTGACAGGGAATGGTTTTACCTGTGAATCGAGGGGATAAAACGATTTTGTTATTTCCAACATTCGATAAGCTATCCAAGTTCCTCGAGGTCGTAAAACCGTGCGGTTATTTATAGCACATATTCTTGTATAACGCACGTTAAGTACACCTCTAGATTATTTTATATGTCTATGAATACATACATATATATTTTTTTATACGAGTGTGTTTATATATGGGGCATTCCATCCCAAATCGGACAGTTTGAAAAACTTCTTTTTTTAATTTCCTCAATTTTTTTATATTTCTGAGTACCCTTCAAAAGACCCTTCCTGTTAAATTTTGAGATTTTTTTGATTACCCGTTCCAAAGATATTGAATTAACAAAAAAACCGCTCTTTTTTGGTATTTTGATCGTAACTTCTTTAATAATGGTCCAAATTAAAAGTTTTTTTTCAGAATTTTTGTTTTTTTATGGTTTTTTCGGAAAAAAATACAACAAAAACGTACGACGTGTTTTCGGATGAGTTTTTTGAGTTTTAAACTTTAAATCGCGTTTTTAAAAGTGATTGTCATTTTCGATTTTTTTTCTAAATGTTTTGTTTCAAACATCTATCTATTCAACAATTTTTAAGGCTAATCCGATCGTGGGATCTCAATAACTACTATTTTTTTCGATTTTTGAAAATAATTTGTTTTTTTTTCAAATAAATTATTATGAATACCAATTTTTGTTATTGTATAGTATTTCTTAAGTTGAATCATTTTGAATTAATTTGAACACTTTTTCATTGTTAACAGATTTTTTGAATGTCAAAATAAATTCTAAATATTGAAAAAAATACTATACAGTAACAAAAATTGGTATTCATAATAATTTATAAAAAAAAAAACAATTTCAATTTTCAAAAATCGAAAAAAATAGTCGTTATTGAGATCCCACGATCGGACTAGTCTCAAAAATTGTTGAATAGATGGATGTTGAAAACAAGAAATTTAAAAAAAAATCAAAAATGACAATCACTTTTAAAAACGCGATTTAAAGTTTAAAACTCAAAGAACTCATCCAAAAACACGTCGAATATTTTTGTCGTATTTTTTTCAGAAAAGGCCATAAAAAACAAAAAATTTGAAAAAAAAACTTTTAATTTGGACCATTATTAAAGAAGTTATGACTTAAATACCAAAAAAGAGCGGTTTTTTTGTTAATTTAATATCTTTTGAACGGGTAATCGAAAAAATCTCAAAATTTAACAGGAAGGGACTTTTGATGGGTACTCAAAAATATTAAAAAATTGAGGAAATCAAAAAAGGAAGTTTTTCAAACTGTCCGATTTGGGATGGAATGCCCCATATATATACATATACTGTATTTGCAACGATCGTACCGCAAACACGTCTCGGGGAGCGTTGCGGAAAGCACGATGAAAAATGAAGGCTCTCTATCTTTCTCTCTTGCTCGCGGATAAACCGATTGCATAAACTAGCGCCTGGCGTCTGACCTCTGCGGTCTCTTTCCACTGAGAAATACTTTTCTCTCCCCCCCTCTCTCTCTCTCTCTCTCTCTCTCTCTTCCTATCACTGATATAGCAGATCTCGTAAAGCCAAGTGCACCGTCGGGGGTTGCATATTCTCGGCAAAAGACTGTTTCAGATAGAGAGAGAGAGAGAGAGAGAGAGAGAGAGAGAGAGAGAGAGAGAGAGAGAGAGAGAGAGAGAGAGAGAGAGAGAGAGAGAGAGAGAGAGAGAGAGAGAGAGAGAGAGAGAGAGAGAGAGAGAGAGAGAGAGAGAGAGAGAGAGAGAGAGAGATGGAGATGGAGAGATCTACATACACGCTGATTTGTTCAAGTACGCCGGAGGCCGCCAAGTGCCAGCGCGGTTATTATTTATATGGATTAGAGTGCAATAAGCGCATACTTTTTCACATCGGTGCAACGACGCGAAAATCCTTTACAGTTTGTTTAACGCTTAAACAGATTTTGTACAGCTTATATTGTAAGATTACTTGCTACAGTGATCACAGGTGTGTCCTCATGATGCGAACAAAGTTTGGGGAACCGGATGCAGGTTTTGTGTAAAACGAAAAAGTTTGCAAAGGATGTCTCTCCATTTATTGATTGTTTGTTGAGAGGGAGATTTCAAGGAGTTAGGTCGAAAAATTGCATTTTCCAGATGTTTTTATTAGATAATGTTACCTTTTGGATATATTCCCCGAAAGTTTCATGGTAATCGGAGTGGTGAAAATAGTAATGCATTACCCATTACCTTAAACAATGTGTATTGGACAAGTTTTCCATTACAAATAATAAAAAGTAATGTGTAATGGATGCATGTCCCATTACAAATAAAAATGGAATGTGTAGGGGATGCATGTGCCATCACAAACAAAAAAAGTAATGTGTAATGGATGCGTGTTCCATTACAATTAAAAAAAGTAATGTGTATAATGGATGCATGTTCCATTACAATTGAAAAAAGTAATGTGTAATGGATGCGTGGTCCATTACAAATAAAAAAAGTAATGTGTAATGCATGTATGTACCATTACAAATAAAAAAAGTAATGTGTAATGGATGCGTGTTCCATTACAAATAAAAAAAAGTAATGTGTAATGTATGCATGTTTTACAAATAAAAAAAGTAATTTGCAGTGGAGAATATTCCATTACAAATAGAAAAATTGCCGTGCTCGTATTGGAAACTTGCACATTGATGTCTCATTGTTTTATTTCGCTCAGTAAAAGTTCATCCACAATTATCACAAATGATCCATAAAGTTTAAGAAAAAAGAACATGCACATGATTTAGGGATTCAATAAAGCGACAAATTTTGTATCAGTAACTTGTAATTTTTATTACATTGCTTATAATTATGGGTAACAGCGTGTAAAAGCAAGTTCAATATAAAGTTGGATAATTTTTGGGGTTGAGTACATTTTCGTACTTCATATTTAACGATGAACTGTCTTTTATTGTTTTGTTTTTTTTTTTTACTTTATGGATTTTGTATGGATATTTGTAATGGAATATTCTCCACTGCAAATTACTTTTTTATTTATAATGGCACATGCATCCATTACACATTACTTTTTTATTTTTAATGGGACATGCATCCGTTACACATTACTTTTTTTAATTGTAATGGGACATGCATCCATTACACATTACTTTTATTTATTTATAATGGCACATGCATCCCCTACACATTCCATTTTTATTTGTAATGGGACATGCATCCATTACACATTACTTTTTTTAATTGTAATGGGACATGCATCCATTACACATTACTTTTATTTATTTATAATGGCACATGCATCCCCTACACATTCCATTTTGATTTTTAATGGGACATGCATCCATTACACATTACTTTTTTTAATTGTCATGGAACACGCATCCATTACACATTACTTTTGTCATTTGTAATGGCACATGCATCCATTACACATTACTTTTTTATTTGTAATGGCACACGCATTCATTACACATTATTTTTGTATTTTGCAATGGTAAACTTATCCATTTCACATTATGCAGTGTAATGGGTAATAAATATAGTAATGCATTATCAAAGTAATGCATTATTCAGATTTACAAATATTCAACGGACATTTATATTTGTTTTCAAAAATCGGCTTTATGACGCTGACTCGACCCCCTTAAGAAAATAATCAGTATTTCTTTATAATACAGACAAATTGATGCTTCAATTGATTCGTCATTAGACCGAGAGCATCGACATCGATATTTTATGAATTGTTTTCAGATTTTCGTGACACTAACGTGTTTGCCACGATAATAAATTAAGAGCCGCTGTAATTGTCTTCTCATTAAACCGGATGCATCCGGATCAATGAAGACGACTATCGCTGCCATTTCAATGACGTTTATCACGTATTACAAGATTAATCGAGGCGCTGTGAACAATCATTTATTAAACTGGATCCATCGCGAGATAAGACTATCGATAAATATCGCACGATTTCGTGACATTAATGACCCGTTGTCAAATTAACGATAAATCTCGATTTTAATTGATTTCATAATTAGAAGAAAGGGAATAATTTATCGATAATTCAATTCATGAATAAAACGTCGATCGGTCAAACGGTTTTCCATTAAAATCAAACTTTAATCGATACGCAAATTGCTCTTTTTCGTGAAATTCCTTTTGCACTTGAAATAAAAATTTTGCAATACGTCGGCAAATTTTATTTATGTATATTTTTCATTCTTGCTTTGTGCGCTCTTCCTGTTTCATTTCACGGGGTTAAGAATGCGTGAAAGATTGCGAGACGAGAATCGAGGGGCGAGGGGCGAACGATTCGAGATGAGAGAAGGATTCTCTCTCTCTCTCTCTCTCTCTCTCTCTCTCTCTCTCTCTCTCTCTCTCTCTCTCTCTCTCTCTCTCCCTCTCTCTCTCTCTCCCTCCCTCCCTCCCTCCCTCTCTCTCTCTCTCTCTCTCTCTCTCTCTTCCTCTCTCTCTCTCTCTTTCGTTTTGTGGACTTTTGTGCATAGCGCGCGTCTGGATGCTCGAAACGGTGAACTTTCATCGCGTTGCAATCGACGACGATGCAGAGATGAGAGGAAGAGGGAGAGGGAAGAGGGAGAATCGCGATGCGGTTTTACCGGGGCGCAAAAATAAGAAAATGCCGAAGTCTACGGTATCCCGAGAATGCTGCTAGGTAGGAGCGGCGGCGACTCGTCGCTGCAAGCACATGCACACACATTTAAAAGTCTAGCACAGAAATTCAGAGGGCATTGGGGATCATGAATCACTGAAAAAATTGCAATTCCCGCTAAAATAACGATTTTACGTCACAAAAATTATATTGGAAATAAATCTTGGATATTAGCTTTTTGTATTTGGGTCATTCCATGTCAAATCGACCAAGAGTGTGAATCGACCCCTTTCAATTTCGATGAAATTTGGTCAGAAGTTTTCGTTTTTAATAAAATGGAAACCTACCAAAGGAAAAGAATAAAAAAAATTTTTTTCAAAAGTTATGCAAGTTTCAAGATTTCATAATTTTTCAAATCTTTCGAGTTTATTTTTAAAATATCTCGAAAACTATTATAATTACGAAAACTCTTTCTGAATTGCTTTTAAAGAGTATACTTGAGGCTACGAAAAAAAAAATATTCTGATAAAAAATTTTGAAAAATATTGAATTTGAAGAATTTCGAATTTTCAAAAATGGAAAAAATCGAAGATCCATATTTTATATTTGGTTTAATTTTTTTTATATAATACCTTGTAGTGATCTTAAAGGATCCTGAAATTTTCGGAGAGGTGTTTTTTTGTTTCAAAAATAATAAAATATATGTTTTTGAATTTTTTTAAGTCGTGCAAATCCACGATCAACATTAAATTTTTGGTTATCTTCTTTAAATATATAACACCTTGTACTGATCTTAAAAGATCCTGAAATTTTCAGGATGAAATTTCAGGTTTTCAAAAATATAAATTTTTCAATTTTGGTAAAAATTTTTTTTTAATTGTCATTAATTGAAATTTTTACTGCTTAAAATTACAGAATTACATGATTGCTCAACTTTACTTAATTTAGAGGAAAAACAAAAAAAATTTTTTACCAAAATTCAAAAATTTTTATTTTTGAAACAAAAACACACCATCCTGAAAATTTCAGGATCTTTCAAGATCAGTACAAGGTATTGTATAAAAAAAATCAAATCAAATATAAAATATGGATCTGCGATTTTTCCCACTTTTGAAAATTCAAATTTCTCCAAATTCATCACTTTTCAAAATTTTTTTTCGGAACATTTTTTTTTCGTAGCCCTAAGTATACTCTTCAAAATCAATTCGGAACGATTTTTCGTAACCATAATAGTTTTCGAGATATTTGAGAAATAAACTCGAAAGATTTGAAAAAATTTGATATTTTGAATCTTGCATAACTTTTGAAAAAAAAAAATTAATTTTTTTCTTTTGGTAGGGCTCCGTTTTATTGAAAACGAAACTTTTTAACCAAATTTCATCGACATTGAGAGGGGTCGATTCCAACTCTTCGTCGATTTGACATTTTTCACCAAGTTAAACATTAACCATTTTTGTCATCTAGTGTATTTGTGCAAAAAATTTTAGCTCGATACTTCTAAAATTGCGAATGTTGGAACGTTAACAAAATTTTTGTGAAAATTTCAAAATTTTTTTTTAAGCGACCCTCTCCATCGATTTTTATAAAATTCAGTATTATTTTTTATTGTCATTGAATGTATCGTCACAAAAAGATTCAGCTCGATAGATGCGAAATTACAAAAGTTAGAGAACTTACAAATTTTTTGCGAAATATTAAAAAAAAAATTTTAACCGAACCTCTTGAGCGATTTTTCTCAAATTCACTCTCAACCCAATTTGCACATAAAATTTCAAGGTGATAATTGCAAAATTACGAAAGTTAGACGACCCACAAATATTTCACAAAAAATTCAAAATCCTGCTAAATTGACAATTATTTTACAATTTCAAAAAAAAAAGCAAAAAGAATTTTTTTTTTGCAATTTTTGCAGCGGGTTTTTTCCTCAAAAAATCATTTTACACTTTACAATGCTGTAATTTATGTTACACATGATGATAAAACTAGACAATCCGAAAACAATCGTAGTAAATAATACAAGATATTACAATCTAGAAACGGTTCTCTGGAAATATTTAATCCTGCCATTTGCACACCGTCGATAATATCAATGGCAATTCTAATTAACTCGGCAAATATCGTTCAGTCATAAATATACGATATTTATCAATTCACTCGTTCAGCTCCGTTTCCATCGTTTACTTCGTTTATTTTTTATCTTCCCCTCGACTCTCGCAGATTACGATTGAATCGTTGAATCTTGCAAAAAGGGTGTGGTAAAACTCGCCGTCGAATGAGTGAGCAACAGAGGCTCGTGCATGAACTACAATTTTTTTTTTTTTTTTCCAAGAAAAGAAAAAAACACTAAACGTTATCGCTATTCAACGAGACACAATATATGAATTTATTTGCAATCTGCATTACGATAGTGTGGTAATCAAAATCCGGTTTTATAATAATGAGTTCTGCATGAATATTGAAAAAAAGTAAAACAAAATAGAATACAAGAAACGATTTGACTCACAGATCCGTCGCGTTCTCAGTTGATAATTGATTCTTCAATGATCGTTGCATAATCGATTGTGATAATTTCTCATATTCCAATTCATAAATCTTTTGTATGGCAAAGTTAATGACTATTAATGTCGGTGGTGAGGTTGAGTAAATAAAAATTAAGAATGTATATTGAAAATCGTGGAAATTAAAAATTTGCACCTGTGATTTGCAAATACGGTTTCCCGACCTTTTCAGAATTTTGGAAATGGCAAAACGATTTCAAAATAGGAATTCACACGAAAATGAGTCTTCTTTTATGAGGAAGCCAAAGAAAAAAAAATAAAACTGTGCTAAATAAAATTAATGAATAAAAAATAAAATTGTGATAATTTCTCATATTATAATTAATAAATCTTTCGTATGGCAAAATTAATGGCTATTAATTTAAAAAAATTTCCAATCATACAAATCAAAAATTTGCACTTGCGATTTGTAAAGACGACTTCCTAATCTTTTGACACTTTTTGAATACAGCAAAAAGATTCCAAAGAAAAAAAATTTCCGAATATGAAACTTCTATCACAAGGAAGCCAAAAAATAAAATATAAAACTGTGATAAATGAACAAATCAATAAACAAGCAAATTTTGATAATTTCTCATATTTCAATTCATAAATCTTTCGTATGGCAAAATTAATGACTATTAATATCGGAGGTGAGGTCTAGTAAATAAAAAAAAAAATTAAAAAAAATAGTGAAAATAAAAAATTTTGCAAAATTAATAACTATTAATATCAGAGGTGCAGTCTAGTAAAATAAAAAAACAAAAATAATCGTGGAAATTAAAAATTTGCACCTACAATTTGCAAATGCGGTTTCCCGACCTTTTGAGAATTATGAATATGGCAAAACGATTCCAAAGTTGGACAGAATAGAAAATAAAATTGTGACAATTTCTAATATTTCAATTAATAAATCTTTCCTATGGCAAAATTAATGGCTATTAATATCGGAGATGAGGTCTCGTAAATTAAGAATATAAGAAAATAAACAAAAATCGTGAAAATAAAAAATTTAGCAAAATTAATGGCTATTAATATTGGAGATGCAGTCTGGTAAAATAAAAATGAAAATTTAAATCGTAAAAATAAAAAAATTGCACCGACAATTTGCTAATACGGTTTCCCGACCTTTTGGGACCCTTTAAATCGAGCAAAAATATTCCAGAGGAAGAATTCACCCGAAAAAAATGCCTTTCAATCGATATTTCCGTCTAGAGACTAATCGTCGAACGATTTCTCGTTAATATTTCGCGTATTCGATCCATCGATGGTCTCGATAGCTTCGAGCCATCGTGAACTCTCTCGCGAGTGCATCCCTCTCTCTCTCACTCCCTCTCTTTTCCTCTCTCTCTCTGTTCAACTGCATTTGAGCGCGAGAATCCGGTCGAGTCGCTGTATACAAGATTTGCAGACGAGTAGGAAAGAGAGAGGTGTAAAGTTCGTATACAAAAGACGAAGAAGTGGACGGCGGAGATATAGACGAGTGGAGAGAACGTGTACTACTAATACTAGTCGGCTATAAGTTACTGCACGTTGCGCGAGGAGAGCGCGTTGCTAAAGAAGGCTGGCTCCAGCTAGCGACCTTCTAAGGCCGCGAGCTACGACGACCAAGCCAGTGTACGGACTCTCATACACACACATATATATTAGACTGGTCGTTAAAAATTAAATTTTTTGCAACGCCCCCTTAAAAGCTTCCGTTTGATGAAAAAACGTGAGGTAATTTTTTTTTTTTTTAAATTAAAAATAACATGTGCCGTGAGACGATTTCAGTTTATTTTTATCGAAGAACAATTTTTCTTTACAAACGGCTAGACCGATTTGAATGAAATTTTGACACGTTACAAAGGCATATAAAGGCTGTTTTTATAAAAAATAAGAGCTCATAATCTTCATAATAACTAGTGAAAACAGTTAATTTTTTCGGTAAATATTTTTTTTTCTTCAGGATCATGTTCTGGCACAATTATGAAAATAATTTTTTTTGTGTGTTTTACTATCCCATATAATGTCTCCAAATTTCAAATTGATCGGAGAGGTACTTCATATTTAAAACAATAAAAAAAAATTATATTAAAAATGGGTTTTTATTTTTTTTGAATATGAAGTACCTATTCGATCAATTTGAAATTTGGAGACAATAAATGGGATAGTAAATGGGATGATGTTAATATTAATATTAAGAGCTCATATTTTCACAGACCTTTTCTAATACCTAAATGAAACTTTTGAGCCTGTTTGAGAGAAGGAACAAAAAAAAAATTTTTTGAAACGCCCTAATATATATGTATGGAGAATAACGACGAATGCGACGAGGAGACAGTATGAATGTTCATGCGGGAGCGTTAAAGGCAGAGTTAGCTAGTGGAAAAGGCTGGATGACGACCGCAAGCGCGCGAGAAGTCCCAGGACTCGTCCGACCACACTCTTTTCCTCACTCTGCCGCAGCATCCAATACAACAGCACTGTCGCAAAGACATTTCCATAAAAAAATAGTATTAAAATAGTATTGAATAAGTATGAAAAAGATTATTGACTATTTTTTTTTTTCGACTTATTTTTTTCTCACTCCCCACCTATAATTTGGTTGGATACGTCTGAAAAGAAATTCCGTGAAAGTTACAGCCCTTAATATTAATATTAAGTACTTTCCCTTCGCGTGAAGAGATTTTCCATCTAAAATATTAGGTGTACAAATAAGTTTCCGCGGTTTTTTATAAAAAATTAGGAATTTATTGTGAAGGAACAGTACATTACGTTTTATTCAAAGTATTTTCCATCATTTGCCACTACTTTTCCCCATCTTTCTGGCAACATTCGGATACCCCGTCGAAAAAACTCTTCATCTTTTGACGCTATCCACAAATCTACCCAATTTTTGGTGTCTTCATATGATGTGAAGCGCTGCTCAGACAGACCATGTGCCATCGACCGGAACAGGTGATAATCGGAAGGGGCTAAGACTGGTGAATACGGCGGGTGGGGTAAAACTTCCCAGTTGAGTGTTTCCAAGTATGTTTTTACCGGCGCCGCAACATGTGGACGAGCATTATCGTGTAAAAGAATAATTTTGTCGTGTCTGGAGTAGTAATGGGCGCGTTTTTCCTTAAGTGCCCGACTCAATCTCATCAATTGTGTTCGGTAGAGAGCTCCAGTAATGGTTTCGCAGGTTCTTTGTCCGTTCCGTTCCGTTGTCCGTTCTTTGTCCTTCACGTCAAACTCACCGTTCTTAAACTTTTGAAACCATTCCTGACAACTTCTCTCACTTAAAGCAGCTTCACCATATGCTTCTAGAAGCAATAATCGATGCGCCTCAGCTGCAGATTTTTTCAAATTAAAGAAGTAAATCAAAAGTTCCCGCAAATGATGCTTATTCGGCACAAAACTTGACATTTTTGCACGAAAAAAATTACGTGATGCTGATACGGAATCACTAGTACTTTAAGATTATGGTGTTGCCGGATGACGAAACTTGGGATATTACGTTTTACATCTGACAATTTCTCCATAACCTTCTGGTGGGGCCATCTTTTGACAAACCGTGGAAACTTATTTGTACACCTAATAAATCAAAATTTTGCTTCCTCAAAATTCTTGGTCGCAATTTGCGCAGAATTGAACGATCTTCCAAAGTGTCCTCAGCAGCGTAAGTGTAACTTACACTGGTAAGATGGTGCTGGTCATTCAAGTTGATTTTTACCCAAAAAACTTTACCGAAAAAAATGTGAAGGAAAATTTTTTTGTTCTAGAAATCGATCTTTTGAATCGATTCTTTCCCTTTCGATCTTTGGGTGAATCGATTCTTGACCTTAAAAATCGAACATTCGATTTTTTATTAAACTCGTTATCTATTAAAAATTGGCAATTAAATAAAGATTGACAAAAGTCTATGAAACATGAACGTCACGGTTAAAAGAAAAATAAGTATGTGAAAATGTGAAAACGTGAGAAAAAGAGTAAAAAAAATTAAAAGTTAATATATTGAAAACATGATCCAACGAGAAAAATAATGAAAAGTAAAAGTATACAAAATATCGTAAAACAATAGAAACTTATGTAATCGAAAAAAAGTCTGATTTGTTAAATATATTCATTATATTTTTAAAAATATATTAAAAAGTGCAAATGTGTAAAAAAATCAAACTATGTTTAGTCAGAATGAAAACTGCTTTATGCTTGTTATTTTGTATTTATCATTTTGTATTAAAAATAAATTAATCCAATTTAATCATCTTCCATAGCAGAAACTTAATAAACACTTACGTGAGCTTTAACTAGCAATCAATTTTTTTCACGATTTTTTAAAATCGATTCTTACGAAATTGATTCTTTGGATTCGATTTTTCATAAAAATCAATTTTCTTGATTCAATTCAGAATCGTTTAGAGAATCGATTCATCCCAAAGAATTGAACATCCCTACCACAAATAAGTTAAGGTTCAATATCTCAAGAAATATTAACTTTAGCAATTAGGTCAAAAGGACATTTTTTGTAGGAAATTGAATTTCCAACAAAATTGTCATTCGCATTTTTTCGGTAAAGTTAATCATTTCGGAGGTAACAGCAAAAAAACGAGAAGTTTAGATAAAAATCAACTTTAGTGACCATCTCACCAGTGTAAGTTACACTTACGCTGTTAAGAACATTTTTGAAGATTGCGACCAAGAAAAATGTTATAGTATAAAATGCCGTTGAATTATAGAATTTTGAATAAAAAAAATGGTGATTTAAAAAATATCAAAATATTTTTCAAATTCAAACAAGTATAAACATTCATCATTGAATCAATCGAATCCTGAGTTAACTTTCCCCGGAATCCATCGAATTTGTTTACAGTTTTTTATAGATTCTAAAATAGACGACATAAGAAAATCAAGGAAAATCTCATTAAAAAAAATCAATTTCTCTGATATAAGCTCATGAATTGAATTCAAATGAATCTGTGCTATTATCAATGTAAATTCCCGAAATTCATCCGATGGCTGCAAAGCCATGGAAAACAAATCTTCCCTTCAATCTTCTCCTCGCTCGAATATCTTGATTTTCCGGAAAATCTCGGGAAACTCGGAGGCGCGTCTCAAACTTGATTTTCATCTGGCGATCAAAAAGACTCAAAACGGGTGATTTTCTTTGTAAAATGACGGGAATTGCGCCATTTTCGTTTGCAAGAATACAACGGTCTATATAGTTGCGATGATAAAATGCAATAAAGAAATAAACGAGGTGCACGTGCCGAGGAAGCGAATGCTCGAAGAATGTAAAGTGTGTGTGTGTGTACATTTGTGTGTATGTGTGTGTGTGTGTTTATACACGCGTCGATGCAATTCACGACGACGAGGAGAGTAGCTCGCTCCGCATATTCGAAAGGACATTTATGTTTACATAACCCGAGTTTGTGTGTTTATGCGCATTCATCGAGTTTATCATAGGTAAATATGTGTTTACGTTCTCGCCCCCGCTACTTTAGCGCCCATCCTGCCTCGTGTACATGGCTTTTTGCAAATTCCATCCACATATGTATATATTAGACTGTCCCAAATGAAGACATTTTTTTCGTTCACTTCCCATTTAACGAAATCATAGTTTTTACTGTAATATTGAAGCCCGTTCAAGGAGGAGTAGGTACGATTTTTTTTAGAGGTGTCTCAATAACTTTTTCCATTGGTCATATGATTGACACATGGAAAATCGATAGTTTGGATAGGCAAAACGATCATTCTGTGGAATCGAACGAAGTATAAATGGTCTCCAATTTGAAAAAGAGTGTTGACACTGTCATACGAGACCATTTGTACTTCGGTTTATTCCATAGAAAAATTGTTTTTCTTATCCAAACTTTAGACATCGATTTTCCATCTGTCAATCAACTGTCAAATGAAAAAAGCCATTGCGATACCTCTAAAAAAAATCGTACGGAGCCCTCCTTTCGGGGCGTTCAATATTATAGTAAAAACTATGATCTCATTGAGTGGGAAGTCAATTTTTAAAAAAACTTTTATTTTGGCCCCTAATTATGGCTTATTATACAGGGTGTCCCAGGGGTAAAGGTCAATACCGCGAGGATAGATTCGCGACGTAATATCGAGTAGAAAAGTCCTTTGCCATTTTTTCGTGTTTTGAACCCTTGAATTGTTACTAATTTTTTTAATCGACCAACGAGATGCGCCCATTCACCGTGCTCACACCAACGAGCGTGAGGGTAGGCATGGTGGGAGGCTCATCTCAATGGGCGCGTCTCATTGGCTGATTAAAGAAAAATTAATAACAATTCAGGGGTTCAAAATACCAAAAAATGGCAAAGGACTTTTCTACTCGATATTGCGTCACGAATCTACCCTCACGGTATTGACCTTCACCCCTGAAAAACCCTGTAATTGTCTATAGTTTATTACAATGATTAAAATTCGGGGTAATTATCATTACTATTACGGCAAATATTTGTTTCTTAACTCTTCATTTTTTTTTTTAAGAAAGGTTTCTCAATAAATCAATGAATTTTCCATTCGTCTTGCCCTTTTCCCTCGTCCACGTGCTTCGATATTAAAATTGGATTCGGCATACCAATGCCGATTTTGCGACCCTTATATTTGATTCCCGATATCCCGGAGCAACCCCTTCCTTACAACTTCGAAAGTCCCCTCTTTCTCTCTCTTTGATTCTACTTGTTCGCGACTACGTCCGCCATTTCGCCACGACAAACCCTTCGCAGACATCGTAACTGTCCGAGTAAAATGTGAAATTGCGGTACGAAGTTTCACGAGACGAAGGAAAACGGGGGAGAAGGAATGATCCGCGAATTTCCCAACGACTCTCGCCTTCGATTTTTGCTATCTTTTCCGTCGGACTATGTTCAGTTTTTCACATTACAAGAACACTTTGCGTCATTGAAAAAAAAACGAGAGTCGATTCTCGAGGATTCCAATAAGCTTCTCGCCCTCTTCCACACACACACATCCCCATTGCAAAACGCGATTGCGACGCTTTGGAATCTCCACGTCGAATCTCTTTCGCCCCTCTTTCACCCCTCGCTGAACTCTCGAATTTATCGCCCTTGGCGGAAAAATTTCTTTCCATTCTCCATGCAGACCCACTTGTTTGATCTCCGACTCCACATAAACACAACTGAATTTTTTCAAAATATTAATATTATCCCAAAAAAAAACTGTAAGAGTCGTCTTGTGAAAACAGGAATATTCAAAAAGCGCCATTTTTGCAATTTTCTTTTCTCGGTCCCCAATTCCACTTTTTCCAAATGGGCCTTTTTATTACATATTTTGACATTGAGAAAAACTATTTTTTTAAATACAAAATTATTGATTACAAAATTTTCTCGAATTACAAAAACTTTTCCAAAATTGAGTTTTCGTAACGCATTCATTTGAAGTATTTTTTTTTCTTGAAGTACCATACATTGAGACTATCGTGTAGAAATTTTTCCAAAAAATCTTTAAAAACGAAAGTGTTACAATGTTTAAAGTAAAAAACCGGATTTTTGAAAGTCTTTTTTCATGATTTTTTTCCCATGTAAATATTTACAAAAAAAACAATTGTTTCATATACTGAAATGTTCAAAGATAATTCCTACATTTTTTTTAAGGTAGTAATCCACTGTGACGGTTTCAAAAAGTCGATTTTTTTTACATTTTTCGCAAGAAAAACATCTTAAAAATATACTCTTAAAGTTTCATACCGAAATTTAAAATATTCGTTAAGTTATAGCCAAAAGAAGAGAGCAATTAACTAATAAGTTATTGTTAAAAATGACTAACTACGTTATCGAAATTTTGGGGAAGTACTGACTAAAAACTATTCAACCGATTTGGCTAAAATTTTTACCCGTTATTTTAGACACACATATCTGAATACCTAACCTCTAAAACATTCAATTTTTTAATAACAAATGAATTTTTTAATACAATTTATTTAAAAAAATCGATTTCGAAGACCTTTTTGTTCACAAGTCCGCCATTTCGTTTATTTTTCTTAAAATATGCATATTATAGGTTAGTTTATTAGGATTAAGCTCACAAAACAATAATCTCTTTGGATTTTTGGTTGCAAGATGATTACGGAAAGCTACGTGCTTCCCCGAAACAAGTCACCTTTTTTTTCGAGGACTCCACTTTGACGTCTAAAATCATAAACAAATTCATGTAAAATTGAGTAAACAAATTTTTTTTCGTACTCTTCGAGATACAAATAACAACATGTAAAATTTTAAAATGATCGCATTTCATTTTGTCATTTAAAAAAATTAATGAAGAAACGTCGAAATTTCGATCGTCATCTACTACCTTAAGGGGGGAAACCCATATAAATGGTCAAAGATGCCGAGGAATTTCGGGATTTTTTTCCATCGCAACTACTGGGCCAATCGTTTCCAACTTTGGAGGCTATTTTATTGTACATTCGAAGACTTGAAAAACATTTTTTTAAGGTACCAGAGATTTTGATTCACTTTTAAACGCGATTTACTCGAAACTACATTTTCGCAATTTGCGGCAGCGATAAAAAAAAACTATTCATCCGATTCATTTCAACCAAATATTTTTAGACACATCATTGCAAACCCTCATCGATAAACCTCCATTAAAAAAATAATAATAATAATTTAACAATCATTTTTTGCATAAAAATGTTTGGTGAAAATTCGATCTTTTTTCTCTGAGTGCCGCCATTATTACAATATTCAACGATTGGTTGCAGGCTGCTGATGAATACTTATTTTCGATACTAAAAAAATGTTTTTCAAGTCTTCGAATGTACAATAAAATAGCCTCCAAAGTTGAAAACGATTGGTCCGATAGTTGCGTTGGAAAAAAATCCCGAAATTCCTCGTCATCTTCGACCATTTATATGGGTTTCCCCCCTTAAGTCAATCGGATAGGTATTTTTTTGACAAACATCAAAAAGTCGGTCGGTTCAAATAGACCCAGTGTGACCAAGTTAGAATTATTTTGAGGCCTGACCAGCGAGGATTAATTTTTGTCTTTGGAACTTTGACGGAAAACTCTCTCGTTTCCCACGACTGTAAAATGATAAACTTTATTGTCTTGTTTTTCTGAAAAGCAAGGACTGACGTCAATCACTCGCTTTGACGTACATTTGATTGTTCAACATCGTGGATTTTCTTTGCAATTTTCTTTTTGGTTATTTTTCGCGCCGAATGGTCAAACCTCGTGGAAGGAAAAATGATAAGCAACAAAAGTGAGGCAAACGAAAGAGCTTGAGAAAATGGACACGAGGCGACCTTGCGACTGGTATATGTCGCGTGTGCAATCATTTTCTCGTTGCACACGCGCCCGAGAGTGAGAGATGGATCACCCATATATCCTCGTCCTCGTGTTCGTTCTCCAATTCGTTCGTCCCGGCTTTTGCACGTTATATTGCAGGTATCACAATTATATATATATCAGGGTGGTTGGTTTCAGGGCAACTTTTTTTTTTTACCCATCGTGCCCAAAAACCTTTAGTTGATACCCAAAAACGAAGTTTCGTGAAAAGGGGGTGTCGTCAAAAAATATTTAGAGGTCGCGAATCAAAATTGAAGGTTACCCATTTGATTAACATTGAACAAAATTTGTTTCTCATTATTAGTGTTACCATTCCGCAAATTTTGATGTCGCGATATTTTCCAAGTTGGTTCTCATAGGAAATATGATACTCTACAATAAAGTTCATTGAGCCATGTCCGTAAATTCAACCGTTTCAGCGGTACAGTCGAAGTCCCCATTTCTTGACCGGACGAATGTAGGTCATTCCCACATCTTGACGTCTCCTACAGTCCCCACTTTCGATACGACGCCATATTGTACGCCACAAGCGCGCATGCTCTTGTGAGCAGGCGCATGCTCGTGGGAGCGCGCACGCGCTGTTCTGATGTCGGCACACTTGCGCACGCGCCTACAAACTACTGGGTTATAGAGTGGTGCAACCATCAATAGGAGAAGTCAAGATGTGGGAACGGTTGCCATGGTCACCCGGTCAAGATGTGGGAACGGTCAAGAAATGGGGGCTTAAGAAATGGGGACTTCGACTGTATCATTGTTTCAAGTGAATATTGTATGAAAATATCTATTCAAACGGCCGTAACGCCTAAGCTATTAGATATATCGAAAAAATTCAAATGAGAACTTTGTAGAGAAAGTAATTTGCTACAAAAAAGTCTCATAAGCCGAGCCCGTAGATTCAAGTCTTTCTCAGCTATAGGTCGATGAAGTAAAGTAAATAGATTTTTTTTTGTTTTATTGATTTATTTGCTTAGGGAATTCTTTGTGACATTTGTTGAATGGATTTTCTGGTGATTTTTAACATGCTATCTTGAAAAATATCGCGATATCAAAATTCGCGGAAGGGTAACACTAATAATACGAATATTTTTTTTCAATGTTAATCAAATGGGAAACCTTCAATTTTGATTCGCGACCTCTAAATATTTTTTGACAACACCCCCCTTTCACGAAACTTCGTTCTTGGGCACCAACCAAAGGTTTTTGGGTACGATGGGTCAAAAAAAAAGTTGCCCTGAAACCAATCACCCTAATATATGTATATGCGACACTTGGAGCCAGCCGTGAAGAATAACGATAATAACGTACGCACGCGTCAGTTTTTTTTTTTTTTTTTGACGCCAAGCGCACACGTGCCGCAAGACCGTTCTTCAGGGCCGTGGAATTCTCAAGCTATGCACTTTACGGCACATATGTATAAATATATAATATCTCTATTCTTATCTATCGCGTTATTGCGGTCATAACTCATTTCCTTCTCGTCCCATTATATTTGTGTTTTGTCTTTTTCTTCCGAATCCATAATTATCGATTTGCCTGATAAAAGCAAAGGAAGTAATTGAATATTGTGCAATTTTAAGGGGCCTTTTTAGGTGTTTTTTTTAGTAAATAAAAAAAAATCACAATTTCTTCAATAATTTCCGAAAAAATAAATGTAAAAGTTTATTTTTCTACAATTTTATTATTGATACTCCAGAGTGAATGTTTCAAACAGTAGCACGAATTTTTTCAGAATTTTTTGAATACAATTAAGGGGTGAAAAAAAATGTGTCCTAAAATTGTGATAGAAAAGTTGTGAAATGAACTTTGCATTACTTTTCACGGTTCTCCCTCGTGAATAATGGATGTATCTGATATTTAAATACAATATATATAAAAACCTATTTTAAATAAGTTGATATCGTTCTGCGATATATCTCGATTAAGGGGTTATACGCAGTCAAGAGTAGGAAAAAAAGCGATTTTTCAAGACTTTTTTCTGGAAAGACATTTTAATTTATCAACGTAAAAATTTTTATGCAGACTTTTGTAACTTTTAACTCTGTCTTGCAATTTTTCTTTCAAAAAAATAATGATTCTCGAAACCGCTGTAACCAATCTCCGGGAGATCTTCTAAAAAAAGGCGTCTTGCGGTGAGAGCGATTGGATTTGATCATCCAAAATAAAAAAATAAAAAAAATTTCGTAAATATAAGGTATAGTTTAGTATATAGTCAAGTATCATCTAAAATCGTTTAGAATAATCTAAAATCATCAATCAATCAAATTAATCTAAAATCATCTAAAATCGGAAAATAAAAAAGATTTAGTTAATATTAGGTATAATCTAAGTTGAAATTATTTTGAGGTGTGACCAGCGAAAGGTTGATTTTTGTCTTCGGAACTTTGATGGAACTCTCTCATTTCCCACGACTGTAAAATGATAAATTTTATTGTCTTGTTTTCTGAAACGCGAGAACTGACGCAAATCACTGACTTTGATGGGCATTTGATTGTTTAACATCGTAGATTTTTGTTGCAATTTTCTTTTTTTTTATTTTCCGCACCGAATGGTCAAATTTCGTGGAAGAAAAAATGATAAGTAACAAAAGTGAGGCAAACGAAAGAGGTACTTGACAAAAAGGACACGTTAATGGACAAATTAATCTAAAATCATCTAAAAACGAAAAATAAAAAAGATTTCATTAATTTTGGCATAATCTAGTATTTGATCGAAGAAATCAGCAAAATATCGATTTTTAACGAAATGGCGGCTTCTAAAAAAAAATCGATTTTTGATCCAAATTTTTGCCTTAAATTGTTTGTAAAATGGAATAAATTTACCGGTTAAAAAAAAACCTTCGATTAATTACTAAAAAATATGTTTATAAAGCTTGTGTAAACATTTGAGACTTATCGGTTATGCCGTTTTTGAAGAATCTTGCTCACCGACTCAAAAAACACAGTTTTGAAAAAAACGCGTTCAAAGTTTCAAAAGCACTTTACACATATATTAATCGCGGATTTACAAATTTGCCTGTAACTTCGAAAATATTTTTCAAAAAATATTTACACTTAAATATATGTACATTACAAAAATGAAATTTCAAAAATCGATTTTTCGAAAATCCTTGCGTAAAACCCCTTAAAATAAGATTTTCGTGCGGAAAAATTCTTAATTTTTGTTTAAGGGGAATGCAATTTTTTTTCTTTTGGTTTTTTTTTAATCTGCAGGCAATCTAGTCGATGGTTCGCAACGGTAAACGAGGAATTTATTCCGTTCGTATTTATTAAACGTGCGCCAAGATTGATCGAAATAGTTTTCGATGTGACGGCGTTTTTCTGGATTTGATTAATTAATTATCCACGCGTCGTTCGCAGGTAATCTGATCCATGAAAAAAAATTAGGGGCAGGCAGAGAGAGGGAAAGAGAAACACGCGGGACTCGATGACCAGAAGAGGGCATCGATCTCTTTGGATTTGAGAATATCGCGAATATATTCCTCTAACGAATCGAACGCCATCATATACTTTTGTGTGGATATTAGGGTGGTCCTTATTTAGGGCTCGGACGATTTTTTTATCAGACGCCCTCCAAATCGACTCCAAATAATTGAAAAACAATACCCCAATTTTTTCAGATTTTTATCTAGACTCTAACCCCTCCCGAAATGAGGATAGATTTCTTCATTTGAAATACACGTGTTTCGGCCATATTCTCAGGATATATTTTATTCCAAGTGTAATAATTTTTTTTTAAATCTGTAACTGCAAGATTTTGGTGTTCATTGGCGCTACTATTTGCGGAAAAAGTCACATTATCATACGGGTCAATCTAGACGAATTGCAATGCGTCTAGATTGACCCTTATGATAATGTGAATTTTTTCTCAAATAGTAGCACCAATGAACACTAAAATCCTGCAGTTACATTTTTTTTCAAAAATTATTACACTTGGATTAAAATATATCCTGAGAATATGGCCGAAACAAGTGTATTTCAAATGGGGAAATCTAACCTCTTTTCGGGAGGGGTTAGAGTCTGGATACAAATCTGATAAAATTAGGGTGTTGTTTTTTAATTATTTGGAGTCGATTTAGAGGCCGTCTGATAAAAAATTCATCCGAACTCTAAATATGGACCACCCTAATGTATATGGGGCGTTCCATCCCAAATCGGACAGTTTGAAAAACTTTTTTTTTATTTCCTCAATTTTGCTTCCTCATAAAGGAAGCTTTTTTTATATTTTTTAGTACTCATCAAACGACCCTTCCTGTTAAATTTTGAGATTTTTTTTATTACCCGTTCAAAATATATTAAATTAACAAAAAAACCGCTCGATTTGGTATTTTGGTTATAACTTCTTTAATAAAAATTAAAAGTTTTTTTTCAAAATTTTTGTTCTATAATGGCCTTTTCAGAAAAACATGGAACAAAAATAATTGACGCGATTTTGAATGAGTTTTTTGAGTTTTAAACTTTAAATCGCGTTTTTAACAGTGAGTGTCATTTTTTATTTAAAAAACTTTTTTTTTCAAATGTCCAACAATTTTTGAGACTAGTCCGATCGTGGAATTTCAATAACTATTATTTTTTTCGATTTTTGAAAATTAATTTTTTTTTCATAAATTATTATGAATACCGATTTTTGTTACTGCATAGTATTTTTTTTAATAATTTCGAATTAATTTTGACACTATTTCAATGTTAACAGATTTTTAAAATTAATAATTAATCAATGAGCAAAGAACAACAGTTCAAGAATTGTATGAGATGGGCATTGAACCTAAATAGTAGGGTGGGCCGAAAATCCGCTTTTTTTGAAATTCTTCTAGCAATACCGAAAATATTGTTTATTATGCTACAAAAAAAATCTGTGTGAAGGGAAAAATTTTTCAGTCAACATCCTATAGGCTCGCCCAAGTTCGTTAAAGTTCAAAGTGTTTTAAAAAAAAACCTTCTCGGCTTATTTTTATTGGAAATTTAATTCTCTACATAAAAGATCCTTATATCAAATCATGTAGAATCGATAGTTTCTAAAATAATTGCTGTTTTTGTGAAAAATTTGTGATTTTCCTCTATATTTATACTTTTTATGAGTAAAAAAAATATTTGATAATCTTCTTATTTTATAGGAAATTCGATTCTCTAGAAAAAAGGTCCTTATACACTCAGTCAAAAAATTAAAGGAACAGCAAAATTTTCGAGATTTTTCAGCGATTTTCCAAAGGCTGTAACTTTGTTAATTTTGGTCGTAAAAATTTTTCAAAAAAAGCATTTTAAAGCTTGAATCTTCTACTTTTGGAATCTTAAGTCAAAAATTTTTTATGGGCATCACCCTCGACGCAGTCGAAAGAAATATCACGGTAAAAATTTTCTCGAAATTTTTGCTTTTTTCAAAACAGTCGATAGGCTTCAAAAAATGTTTCCGAACTTAACCAATCTATGGATCGTTTAGCTGAATTCTTTGGCTTCAATTTGCTTTTTTTATTTTTGTTCTACGACCATTTTTCGCTAAAATATCGGTGATTGAACAAAAATTCGTCTTTTTTTTTAAATCTTCGATATCTCTGGAACTAATGATCGTACAACGAGTAAACGGTGAGTTTCGGAAACTTGAATCTACCCTCTATAAGTGCCTGTTATTGTTATAAACGAAAAAAAATTGTTTCCATTCTTAATTTTAACTTGAAAAAGAGCAAAAAATTAGCTTTTTTTCATGTTTTAGAAAATCTACCACAACTTTGCAGATATTGCGAAAAATACCAATGTTTTAAGGTCCTTTTTTAGCTCAATACATACCTAAAAACCATGCCAATTTTCAAAACAATCGGTCGAACCGTTTTTTGTGACCGGGTCATCAAACTTTTAGAAAAATTGAAGGAACACGTTTATTGATCCTTAATGACCAATTAATGTTGTTAAAAATTTTTGAAAAAAGTTTTCTTTTTTTCCCCCTTAAATTTGCATGTAACGAGCGGGGAAAGCTAGAAAAAATCCAAATTTCGAAAAAAATTTTTTTTTTTCGAAATTTCGATTTTGTTTTATTTTTTAATTTGAAAAAAAAATTGTATTGGCATTTTTTTTACAATTTTGCATTCAATATGTAATAAATATCGAAATAAAATTTTGAAAAAAATGCTAATAAATTTTTTTATTCAAATTTAAAAAATAAAAAAAAATTTAATTTTGAAAAAAAAAATTTTTTTCTCTTTGAAATGTGGATTTTTTTTTTAGTTTTCACGCTCATTAAATGCAAATTTGAGAGAAAAGAAAGAAAAACTTTTTAATTCATTTTTAACACCATTAATTAATTGGTCATTAAGGATGAATAAATGTGTTCCTTCAATTTTTCTAAAAGTTTGATGACTCGGTCACAAAAAACGGTTCGACCGATGGTTTTGAAAATTGGCATGGTTTTTAGGTATGTATTGAGCTAAAAAAAGACTTTAAAACATTGGTATTTTTCGCAATATCTGCAAAGTTGTGGTAGATTTTATAAAACAAGAAAAAAAGCTAATTTTTTGGACTTTTTCAAGTCAAAATTGAGCATGGAAACAATTTTTTTTCGTTTATGACAATAACAGGCACTTATAGAGGGCAGATTCAAGTTTCCGAAACCCACCGTTTACTCGCTGTACGATCATTAGTTCCAGAGATATCGAAGATTTAAAAAAAAAGACGAATTTTTGTTCTATCGCCGATATCTCAGCGAAAAATGGTCGTAGAACAAAAATAAAAAAAGCAAATTGAAACCAAAGAATTCAGCTAAACGATCCATAGATTGGTCAAGTTCGAAAAAATTTTTTGAAGCCCATCGACTGTTTTGAAAAAAGCAAAAATTTCGAGAAAATTTTTACCGTGATATTTCTTTCGACTGCGTCGAGGGTGATGCCCATAAAAAAATGTTGACTCAAGATTCCAAAAGTAGAAGATTCAAGCTTCACAATGCTTTTTTTGAAATTTTTTCACGACCAAAATTAACAAAGTTACAGCCTTTGGAAAATCGCTGAAAAATCTCGATAATTTTGCTGTTCCTTTAATTTTTTGACTGAGTGTATAAAATCATGTAGGATTGATGGTTTCTAAGATAATTGCAAATTTACATTACAAATATGATTTTAGGTATATTTTCAATCTATTTAAAAATATTACAATTTAAATATAATAAATGTATTGAAGATATATACTAAATATATCAAACATATATATTGAGTGTACGTTTTATGTATTTTCGATATAATTTTAATATATGTTTACATATACACATTATACGTTTTTACATATATCAAAAAATATATTTTTATGCACAATAATCATATATCTAAAATATATTTAATATATATTTCAAAGAAATATTTTCTGCCGAAAATTTACTTATCACGAATATATTTTTGAGTATATTTCTTATATGGAATATACATATTATATATTTAATATATATCTGATATATATTTTAGATACATCTAAAATGTATTTAGAATATATAATGTACACTTCAAATATATTTTAAATATATTTTTACGTATATCGAAAAATATATTTTCCAGTATATTATATTTCCGTGTGGGCAGAAACATTATTCTGATGCAAAAGAAAGATTTTGTTTGCGATAAAATACTGCGAAGTCAATCACAGGGGGACACCAAAATTTCATTCAATTATTCCAATGAGCAACGGAAACGTATTGGCAAAGGAATATTCTAATTCAGGAATTCATCGTATATGTAAGGTTTTCAAAAAAATACGTGAATAAATAAAAACTGTTGTTATTATTGTTCATAAACAGACTTAACGATTAATTATTAATTTTGAGAATCTGTTAACGATAAAAAAGTGTGGAAATAAATTCTAAATATTGAAAAAAATACTATACAGTAATAAAAATTGGTATTCATAATAATTTAAAAAAAAATTAATTAATTAATTTTCAAAAATCGAAAAAATAGTAGTTATAGAAATCCCACGATTGGACTGGTCTTAAAATTCATTGAATAGATGGATGTTTGAAGCAAAATTTCTTTTAAAAACTCAAAAATGACACTCACTTTCAAAAACGCGATTTAAAGTTTAAAACTCAAAAAACTCATTCAAAAACTCGTCAAATATTTTTGTTTTATTTTTTTCTAAAAAGGCCACAAAAACACAAAAACAAAGAAGTTATGACCAAAATACCAAAAAAAGAACGATTTTTTTGTTAATTTAATATCTTTTGAACGGGTAATCAAAAAAATCTCAAAATTTAGCAGGAAGGATCTTTCGATGGGTACTAAAAAATATTAAAAAATTGAGGCAATAAAATAAAAAGGTTTTTCAAACTGTCCGATTTGGGATGGAACGCCCCATATGTATGCGTGTACAAGGGTGAATATAAATGCGAAAATTTCTCAGGCGGAATGACGTCATGCGCGCGTGTTTATGGCAAAACTCTTCGGGCAACTGACATTGCTTAATGTCCTCGGGCTTTACGTGCCCGCGGGAGAAATTGCGTTTCTTCCATTTTGTCCAGCCCCCTCCCACTCTTCCTTCGTTTCGAAACTCAATATATATATTTTCCTATTGCCTACAGTGTGACTTATTAAAATGCGTCATATATATTCAGCATCCATCGAGTCAAGGGTGGGAACCATTGTAAGGGGTGAAAAATTGTCAATGAACATGTTTTTTTTACAGATCCCGTAGTAAAAAACTCCATTCGTCGCCATTGAAAAATCCCCATTCATTCCCCATTGCCAAAATAACCAATGGAGATGAATGCCGAATTGCCTAAGGGGATTTTCGCCATTGAATTCCCCATTTGAAACGGAATGGGGATTATCTAATGGGGATTCAATGGAGACAATCCCCTTAGGCAATTCGGCATTCATCCCCATTGGTTATTTTGGCAATGGGGAATGAATGGGGATTTTTCAATGGCGATGAATGGAGTTTTTACTATACGAAAGAATCTCCATTGATGTTCGCCACTCATTCCCCATTGCCCACAAAACCAATGGATATGAATGCCGAATTTTCTAAGGACATTTTCGCCATTAAATTCCCCATTTGAAACGGAATGGGGATTATCCCATGGGGATTCAATGGAGACAATCTCCCTAGTGAATTCGCCATATTCACCTCTATTGGTTTTTGTGGGCAATGGGGAATAATTGGGATCATCAATGGAGATTCTTTCATATGATTGCTATATATACATGGAATTACGCATTAAATAATCAAGTACGTTATCAGTAAGTAAGGTTAATCATAATGCTAATATTAGCATAACGACCAATAATCATATCATATATCATATATAGCAATCATATCTATATATGTATATATATATATTACATTTAATAGAAATTATTGAAGCTCAGAATTGAGAAAATAGATTGTAAGTGTATTCAGATGACGATTGATAATGAAAGTATATACGTTTCTCCTCTAACAAATCGAGTTGAGAGGGACTGATAAAATTAAGTGTATATATTAAAAATAAACGGTTTTAAAAATCATTTATCCCAAACGTACGCGCACTTGATGAGCAGTATATAATATATTTTTTTTAAATATATTATATTATATTTTATTTTAAACTATTATATTATATTTTAAACTGATTGACCATCGATATAATCATCAGCATTTATTACAATTGAAGAAAATATTTTGTTCATATATGAGAATCAGCGACATCTACTCTTACTTAATTTTATTAATTCACCGCCGTTTGAGAAATATCGCATTCGGAAAAATTCTCATCGATCGATGGGTTCAATTGTTCTGCATTGAACCTCGAATATGGATTGCAACATCGTTAATGAATGCTGCTCATCATTCGATCAGTCGTCAATGAAGTGACATTATTGATAAATGTTGATCATTGTATAATTCGTAGTTACTTATTATTCAATGGGTATCCTTGGTAAATGCTGATCATTTCATCGTTAGCCGCATTTGGGTTCCAATGAACATCTGTGGGAAATGCTGATCTTTCAGTTCATCCGCATTGACTTTCCAATGGACATCATTGGGCAAAGCGGATCATTTCGTTAATCAGCATTTACCTTCCCATGGACACCATTGGGCAATGCTGATCGCTCGATACATCCGCATTGGCTTTCCAATGAGCATCATTGAGTAATGATGATCATTCGATTCATCCGCATTGGCTTTCCAATGAGCATCATTGAGTAATGATGATCATTCGATTCATCCGCATTTGATGTTCAATGGATACCCATTCACTGATCAATGGCCTGTACGCCATTGACAAATGCGGAAATCTCAATGGGTCCCCATTCATTGTCCAATGGAGTCGTATGAAGACCATTGGTTGCCATTGGCGATTCAATGGAGTTTTTTACTACGGGATGTAACTCATTATTGAAGGATTGGGCTATTGCTATTTTGTTAAGTAAACATCCGATTTGTTTCATAACAATTTTTATTGAAAAATCTTTAAAATTGATGCAGGAAGATAAAAAAAAGGTTATCTACGCGATAACCTTGAAACTTTAGGTTTATCCTTCCGATTATGTTATCCTGAAAAACATCCCTAAATTTCAGCCAGATCGATCAATAACTTTTTAAGCTAGCCCATAAATTAATTGAAAATGCAATTTCAGGATAATCGCAAAAACGCCGCCATTTTGCTTTGTTAAAAAAAAAAACTGAAAAGAAGTACCAATATCAAACTTCAAAATGATGCAATTATTTTATCACTTTTACAAAACTTCATGAAAAATGGCGGATTTTCAGAGGGTTAAAATAATTTTCTCCCCTTAAAGAAATTCAAAATTAAAAAAAAAAAAAATTCTGGCTTTTCCTATCATTAAAACGCACAAGAAGAAAACAACGAATAAGGGGGGGGGGGTCGAAATACCCCGGGACATTTATTTCGATCAATTTTTCGATCGATCGTCCCTCTAAACTCCGTCGTCGATCAATTCCCCTCGGGATAAAAGTGTGTGTAACGCAATATATGCGAGCCCGAGAGCTATAAAAATTCCAAAATACCATGGGCCAGAGGGCCGAAGTGGAGGAGGGAAAGAGGGACAGTACTCAGCCGCGGGTAGTGAATTTTTCTCGCAGGCTTCGCGGAACGCGTCGCTCCGCGATCTCGTCGTTTCACATATGTATATGGGGCATTCCACGTGAAATCACGCAGGAATTCAAATTAATAAAAATCTTTCGCAGAAACTAGGGCCCAAAACAGATATTATCGTCATAGTTCGATAATGGGTCAAAAATAATAATACTATTATTTTTTTGTATTTTAATTAATTTTTTTTTTATAATTTCTTATTCTGATAGTTTTTTGTAGTGAGAATAACAACAACGAAAATATTTTTCTAGTGAAGCCTGATTTTTTTTTCTTGGTTCAAGAGTGAAACAACAACATTTTTCGAAAATTTATTAACCTCAACGACCTGAAATAAAACGGTTGATTCAGACACAATTAAAAAATGAAAATAGTAATTATTTTTGACCCATTATCAAACTATGACGAAAATATCTGTTTTGGGCCCTAGTTTCTGTGAAAAAAATGTCATTAATTTAAAAATGGCCCCTCTTTATGTTTCCCCCCAATTCGAAGGTTTTTTAGCTCGGGCAACCCCTGAATAATGACATAAAAATTGCTAAAAATTTGAGGTCATATTTTGGGCCAAATACTAGTATAATATTTTCGAAGAATCGATTTTTCCTTGGCATTTTTGGATAGTCCATACATTCAACAACAACATACAAAAGTTCCAAGGCTAAATCTCAAATAGTTTTTGTATAAAAATCTCAAATAGTTGGATGTCCTATAGTTTTTCCTAAAAGGACATTTTTCAAATTTACTGCAGATCTAACTTGAATACTAACTAACTAACTAACTAATTGTTTCTTGTAGTGAGAATAACAACAATAAAAATATTTTTCTAATGAAACTTGTTTTTTTTCTTGTCTCAGGAGTGAAACAACATTTTTCGAAAATTTATCAACCTCGAAGACCTGAAATAAAACGGATAATTAAAACCATTATCGAACTATGACGAAACTATCTGTTTCGGGCCCTAGTGTCTGTGACAAAAATTTGATTAATTTGAAAAAGGGCCTTCTTCAGATTTTCCCTCAATTTAATGATTTTTTAGTTCGAGCAACCCCTTAAAAATAAAACAAAAATTTCTAAAAATTTGGGGTCATATTTTGGGCCAAACGAAACTCACGATTCATTGGACATCAAAATCCGCGGGGGTCAGGCCGATGACCGCGTGATTTGACGTGGAATGCCCCATATATGTATGCACAAAAAGAAAGAGAGAGGGAAAAGTTTCGCGAGAGTACCCGGCGGTCCTCTATATATCACGGAGATGCGTGCCGGGGACCAAGAGAAAAAGGGCCGCATAGAAAGAGAGAAAAAGATGCTCGCGTGGCCCGGCTTAGCCTCACAATAAGAAGTTTTTGTATACAGATATATATCAAACCGATTTGCAAAAAAAAACAAGTTTTTCTCGGTTCACATTCCTCATCAAGATTTTTGTAGCTTTTTCCTGCAAAATAAATCTCGCTCCAGCGATCGCCCGTTCGATTTTCCTTTTCGAGCAAAAATCGAACAAAAAGGTCGTTTTTTTGGAAATTACAAAATTTTAATATCATAATTTTTTGTTGTCCAAATCGTTCGTCGCCAAAAAAAAAATTGTCACAGAAAAAAAATCTTGCTGCAACGATTCCAAAAATGTCGACACCAAAAACTCTTTCGAAAATAATCGTACAAGATTCACGGTTGACAAAAACTAGCGATGTTGAAATTTTGAAAATTCTCGAAACGTCATTTTTTTTCCAAATTCAAACAGTGATTCTGCTTCACAAAAATCTTTACGAGGAGGTCATCAAAAAAGGCCCTTTTCTCGCCCTAATATACATAAATAGGGAGGGAATGCCTGGAACAAACTCTCCAAAAGGGTTCGAGAGCGCGAAAGGAAAGAGGGAGAAGGGAATAAAAAGAAAAGCGAGAGGAAAAGAAGAACGAAGAGTGGCGGTCAAGGCAAGAAGAAAGGGGCATAAGATGAGCAAAGAGGAGAGTTTAAGGAATGAAAAGAGGAAGAATAAGACCAAGAGCGGGGGGGGGATGATGAAGGGGAGTAAGAGGGGAAAGGAAGAAAGAATGAGGACCCAGTCCTGGAGTCCAACGCTCCAAAGTCCAGGCCTTATACGAGAGAATGCGCTCACGCGGTGGCCCGTTTGCCCCCGCTAAGCCACCCCCACCCTCTCACCAGCGTTGTGTGGGCCTCGCGCTGGGACCGGGCCCCACCCCTCCCCGCCGCCTTCCCCCACTCCCGCGCTCCTCGCGTCATCGTGATTTCTCTCTCTCTCTCTCTTTTCCTCTCTCGCCTCCGTCGCTTCATCCCCGCAGCGGAACGAGACCGCCTCAGCGTGAGAGAGGAATGCGAGGATGCATAGCTCGACGATGTTGTTACCGGTGTTGCTTGCCCTCTCTTCTTCTTCCTCCTCCTCCTCCTCTTCGTCTTCTGCTCCCTCGATCTCGCTGCACCTAAATAGTGGCGAACATTCGCGGTCCTTTGGACAAACTTTGCCAGAATCCGAGAGATCGGTCCCAAAATTCCATTTAACTCGAATCAGGACGAATCCTCTCTCAATCAGAGTTATAAATATAATGCATTATTTTGATAATGCATTACTGTATTCATTGACACACTTGTAATGATTTGTAATGAAACCTTTAAAAAAGTTTTCTAATTTTGAATTTCTTTAAGGGGGAAACATTATTTTAACCCTTTGAAAATCAGCCACTTGTCATGAATTTTTGTAAAAACGATTTTAACGAAGCAAAATGGCGGCGTTTTTGCGATTATTCTGGAATTGCTTTTTCAATTACCTTATGGGGTAGCTCAAAAAGTTATCGATCGATCTGGCTGAAATTTGGGGATGTTTTTCAGGATGACATTAGGGGAAGGATAAACGTAAAGTTTTAAGGTTGTCGCGTGAATACATGATTTTTTTGAAGTGAAAATTGCCGAGAATGTGAAGATTTTATTAAAAAGGCTTAATTTACAAAAAGTAATTTGTAATGAATGCGTGTTCCATTACAAATAAAAAAAAGTAATGTGTAATGGATCTATGTGTTATTACACAGAAAAAAAAGTAATGTGTAATGGATGAGTGCTCCACTACGAATTACAATTGAAAAAAAAGTAATTGATAGTGCAGAATATTCCATTACAAATTGGTGTGTCTCTACGACAATTTGGAGCAAGCACTATTTTGCTCAAAGGTAAGTCTATTAATTTTTCAATGAAAATATTTTGGATGTATCCAGTTTTTGTTAACTTTACTATCGTAGTGGTAAATGTATGAACAGTGTTTTTTTGGAGTAATTTTTACTCCATTCTTGTAAAAATTACAAGTGAAGAAAAACTTATAGGTTTCAGAGTATATTAACTCAATATGGGGCATTCCATATCAAGTCGACCTAAGTGTGACCATTGACCTCGCTGATTTAGTTAACGATTTTTCATATGGTTCTTCCAACTCAAAATAGCATTCAGAATTTTTTTCAGATTTTTAAAACCAAATTTGAGTACGTTATCATTTATTGAACATTTTTTTCGAAAACCTGGAGCGCCGTAATTTAAAAATCTGAAAAAGTTCTAAAAAATCCGGTGTCAAAAATAAAAATTTTTTACCCAAAATTCATTATGTCCAGGCTTTTGCTTCCACCTCGATTTTAGGTTTTTATGAAGAAAACGTAAAAGCAATAGATGCAGAAATTAACCAACTATTTTTGGACATTGTTGGTTAACGATAAGATTATTCAAGCCACTTTCCACGGTGGATCAATTTCTGCATCTATTTCTTTTTTACGTTTTCTTCATAAAAACCTAAAATCGAGGTGGAAGGGAAATCCTGGACATCATGAATTTTGGGTCAAACATTTTCATTTTTGACACCGGATTTTTGAGAATTTTTCAGATTTTTAAATTGCGGCCGTCGAGGTTTTCGAAAAAAATGTTCAAAAAATCATAACGTACTCAAATTTGGTTTTAAAAATCTGAAAAAAATTCCGAATGCTATTTTGAGTTGGAAGAATCATATAAAAAATCGTAAACGAAATCAGCGAGGTCGAGGGTCACACTGAGGTCGTCTTGGTATGGAATGCCCCATATACACTAACACATATGAACAGTTATTTTTAGGAGTAATTTTTACTCCATTGTTGTAAAAATTACAATTCAAGAATGGAGTAAAAATTACTCCAAACAATCACCGTTCGTACATTTACCACTACGATAGCAAAGTTAACAAAAACTTGATACACACACATTTTTTTAATTGAAAACCTAATAGACTTATCCTTTGAGCAAAATAGTACCTACTCCAAATTGTCGTAGAAATACACTAATTTGTAATGGAATATTCTCCACTACAAATTACTTTTTTTTCAATTGTAATTTGTAACGGAGCCACTCATTAACTACACGTTATTTTTTTTATTTGCAATGGCTCATGCATCCACATTACACATTACTTTTATTACTTATAATGGAACATGCATACATTACACATTACTTTTTTTATTTGTAATGGAACACGCATCCATTACACATTACTTTTTGTATTTATAATGGAACACGCATCCATTACACATTACTTTTTTTATTTGTAATGGAACACGCATCCATTACACAATACTTTTTTATTTGTAGTGGAACACGCATCCATTACACATTTTTTTTTATTTGTAATGGCACATGCATCCATCGCACATTACTTTTTTCTTTGTAATGGAACATTCATTCGTTACACGTTACTTTTGTAATTTGTAACGGAAAACTTATCCAATACACAATATGTTTAGAGTAATGGGTAATGCATTACTTTTACATTACTATATTTTCACAACTCTGCTCTCAATGTTTGACTCAATTCTCAATCCTTCCTCGTGTCCCCCATTCAATATTATCGCACGTTGATTCAAATCTGGGTCGAAGTTCGTCTTTGGAAACTTTCAAAATATCAGAATAATGGCGATTCAAATCGCCGCCATTGTTACTCGCGTATTGAGGACGTTTCCCGCTCGATGCTCGACTCGCTCGATGACCAAGCTTTCGCGATCGAAACGATTCCTCTTTCTTCGTCCTCCTCCTCTTCATCTTCATGTTCATCTCTTTTTTCTTCGTCTTCTCCTTCGAACTCTCGCGCAAACGAGTCTCACGCCTCCTGTATATGTGGTGGCTGGTTCGAGCGATAAGATTGCAACGACCATTAATGCCTCCGCGATATAGTTTATGCCTCGTTCGAGAGAGGCGCGTTCGAATTGCGTTCGCACGGCGTCTTTATGCCAATGTACACACACACACACACACACACACACACGTTTCTTATTTTCATATTACACATTCGCCCGATGCTCCGCGAATAAAAAGTTGTGACGAACGGTAAATTTTTCGGCGTTATGCACCAGATTTAAGAAGCCTTTGTCAATCGGCGATCGATGGAGAGACGTCGATATCGATCGCAGTCCTTCGCTCTGCGGTTGATCTCCATTTGACAGGATTTGAGAGTTGTAAATAATGCATTACTTTGATAATGCATTACTGCATTTATTGCCCATTACACTGCATAATGTGAAATGGATAAGTGTACCATTAAAAAATACAAAAGTAATGTGTAATGGATGCATGTGCCATTACAAATAAGAAAAGTAATGTGTAGGGGAGCGTGGCGCTAGTTGTAACAGTTTTTGGAAAAAGGCCTGTAACACCTAAAATATGTATGCTTTTAAGATTGTGAGTAAGAGGGTTTGTAAAGTATATCAGGTGTGTAAGTATGAAACCGGAATTTCGAAAGTATGAAACCCATTTCCCCACCTTTTGTATCTTTCCCATGGCTTTTAACCGAAGGGAGATGGCTTCTCGGGTCACCTTTAACTGATCCGCCAGTTGTTGTTGTGTTTGAGCGTCGTCTTCGTCCAACAAGGCTCGCAGGTCAGCGTCTTCAAACTTTTTCGGTGGTCTTCCACGTTCTTCGTTCCTCACGTCAAAATCGCCACTTTTGAACCGTTTAAACCACTCGAAACACTGTGTTTTATCGAGAGCATGCTCACCAAACGCCTCCAGAAGCATTCGATGCGATTCGGCTGCGGTTTTCTTCAGATGAAAACAGAAAAGTAGGGCTGTCCGCAAATCGTAATTTGTTGGCACAAAACTCGACATGTTTATCTCTAATAAACTAATGCTACTGAATGAAACTCGTGTTATTGTGAGTTGGAAATCTTTGTCGGATATCAATACAATAACAAGACACCGCTGACGTGATGTGTCGGTAACTGCATCGACACCTAGCGCCACCTATGGGCAAATTCGGGTTTCATACTTACACACCTGGTATATCTGAGCACTAATTCCAATTGAAAAATAATTTTACATCTTCACCCATCTTTTACTCCAGACGTTTTTTGAAAAAATGGGAGCTGTTACAACTCACCCCATGTCTGGGGCTGGTTGTAACAGGCTCGGAGCAAGTTGTAACAATGAAAAGACTGGTAACATTTATGAGAAAGAACACGTTTTTATTGGTTCACAGTCTTGTATTATTCATCGTGGTTCATTCTTGTAATAATATTATTTATACAGATACATGTAGAGAGCAGAAAAAAAATACACGCGCATGAGGCAAGTTCTAACATATTACAACTTGCCCCATGAGCTCATTATGTTTACTTAATGAAATATCTCAAAAACTACAAAGTTTAGAATAATTTAGAAAAAAGCAAATGAAAGCCAGTTAAATTTACGATGTAACAAGGAAAAAACAATGAACAATAAATTTAATTTTAATAGTCAAAATCAAAATTTTCGTAAGTATTTTTTTACGAAACCTGGCAGAAATAGAGCTCGTGTGCAAATCCTCTTATTTTGATGTCTCGCTGGGTATTAGCGTTGTTTACGTTATGCTGCGAGTTATAAGAAGCACATTGAGCAAAAAAGTTAAATCAAAATGTTTTAAATTTCCGGTCAAAATTGAGTGTTACAACTTAGCCCTGTTACAACTAGCCCCACGCTCCCCTAATGGATGCATGTGCCATTACAAATTAAAAAAAAGTAATGTGTAATGGAGGCGTGTTCCATTACAAATAAAATTAAGTAATGTGATTTGTTTAAGAAAAAAAATGACTTATGGAAAAATTGTTGGATAATTATTTGTTTAAACAATTTTTTAAATATCTTTTGGGCAATATTATTATTGATCATTGTTATTAATGGCATGCCAAATGTTGCTGGAAAAAATCGAAAAATGGCGGCTGTCTGACCAAAGAAAGGCGTTTTTCGACTTTTTTCATAGTTATTAATTTTTTTACAATAGTAAAAAAAATAATTTTGATACAAAATTGGTAGAGACAATAGAGAATTATACATTGAAGATTGGTAAAAAATTTGAAATGAATCGGTTGTGTAGAACTTGAGATATCATGTCAACCGTGTTGAGGAAAGTAGTTTTGAGATAAACGCGTTCAAAGTTTTTACTAAAGTTGTCACTAAAATAGCTACACCTCCGTATATTGTTGAAATGAAAAAATTTCCTTCCGAGGATACATTCTTAAAGGTCTAAACTGTAAGAATATGCAAAAAAAAAATTTTTTTCAAAATTCCAGACCAGAATTAAAAATATTTCAAGGCAGCATAACTTTGAGGTGGAATTTTTTGTCCTTTCTCAAATTAGTTCCAACAACGTATACATTTAAATTTAATCCAAAATAACGTTAAGTCAGAGATAAGTTACTTCATATCTTCCTCATGATCGACCCGTATTACAAGCAAATTTACGGAATTTTCGCGCAAAATAATGCGGAAAAAAACCCAACGTAAACTACACGAAACAACATCACCGGAGGTGGTTAAATATCGTATAAACGTCTCCAGACTAGGGTGGTCCATTTTTTCCTATTACATTCCTCATCAAGATTTAACATATCGTGTCTCAAAAAAAAAATCAATTTCGCAAAAACCTGTCAAAATTTCCTTTACTCGAGTATCATTGATGGCCAAAAACTAATTTTTCGACATTTCCAAATAAATAAAAAATCACAAGATGCTCGAACAGAAAAACAAGACAAAGAAATCATTGAATATTAAAAAACCTTGAATACTCCCAATGAAATAAAAATATTTAAAAACTCATTTTTTAAGTTTTGGATTCTCAAAAACGCTTTTTCAATCAATTATTCTATTTTTTGGGGCTATTTCATAGGAAAAAGGTAGGAAAATGTGATTGAAGAAATTTTTTGCAAAAAAAAAACGTTTTTCTTTGGTGAACCACTCTAATGCACAATCTTGACAAAACCGACGGAGCCATTAGCCAAGCTAACGAACCGTTCGCGAAGAGGAGAGAAAGAGAGAGAAAGGATCAAGAAAGAGAGAGAGAGAGAGATCAAGGCTGCGGTGCATTCTCGTCGTCGCGTTGCACTCGCCAAGGCTATATACGAGAGATGCGTCGTCGTTCTCCTCTCTTCTGTCTCACTTTTGCTTCCCTGCATCGTCGTCGTCGTCGTCCTCGTCCTCGTCCTCGTCGTCTCGGCACAACTCGATCTTTCGCATTCTCCGATCTTTCGCTCTGATGCACCACGCAGATCTCCAAGGAGAGAGAGAGAGAGAGAGAGAGAGAGAGAGAGAGAGAGAGAGAGAGAGAGAGAGAGAGGGAAGACAGAGAGAGAGAGAGAAAGAGAGATAAAGGAAGAGAGAAAGCACCCGAATGGACCAAGGAGAGAGAGAGAGAGAGAGAAGGAGAGGAAGAGAGAGAGAGAGAGAGAGAGAGAGAGAGAGAGAGAGGAAGAGAGAAAGCATCCGAATGGACCAAGGAGAGAGAGAGGGAGAGAGAATAAGAGGAAGAGAGAAAGCACCCGAATGGACCGCGTGTGAACCCCGTGTGAACGGACCCCTCATGCACACAAAAATACACACATATGTGCGATCTCTTGGTGAGAGCAACGTTCCACGTAGGTGGGATATGATCGAAGAATCTCCTCCTCCCTCGAAAGAGGAAGAGAGAGAGGGTTTTCGGGAGAGAGAGGGCTTTTGAGAAAGAGAGAGAGAGAGAGAGAGAGAGAGAGAGAGCTTTCTCTCTCTCTCTATCTATCTGAAAATTCCACCAAAGCCAAATGCGCCAAAAGGGAACACCGAAAAGGGCCCCTCCTTGTGTGTGCCCCCTATTTCACTCTCCACCACGTTTTTGGGCCCTCTTCATCTCTCCGTATCGTAACTCTTGGTCCCGAAAGCGTATCTCTCTTTTGCGCGCTCGGCTCTTAAAGTACCATCGTTATGATCGACGAACCACTTTTTTGCACCTCCGCTTCCGGTCAATTTCATACGAATTCCTTGTAATAAAAATTTTATCGTTTGATATTAAAATTAATTGGAAAGGGACTAAAGAGACGGTACGGAAAAAAAAGGATCTTGTATTTTTAGATTATGCAACTCTCGATCGAGATTTTACCTTTGAGGCTTTTTTTGTTTAGCTAGAAAAATTTTTTTGGTAAAAATAATATTTTTCATACAACACGCTTTTAATACAGATTAGGCATATTAGAAAATTAGTTATTGCTTTTCATTAGGTATGAAAGTAGGGGAGCGTGGGGCTAGATGTAACAGGGGCAAGTTGTAACACTCAATTTTGACCGGGAATTTAAAACATTTTGATTTAATTTTTTTGCTGAATGTGCTTCTTGTAACACGCAGCATTTTTTATTATTAAAATTAAATTTGATGTTTATTGTTTTTTCCTTGTTACATCGTAAATTTAACTGGCTTTCATTTGCTTTTTTCAAAATTATTCTAAAGTTTGTAGTTTTTTAGATATTTCATTAGTAGACATAATGAGCCCATGGGGCAAGTTGTAATATATGTTAGAATTTGCCCCATGGGCGTGTATTTTTTTCTGCTCTCTACATGTATTTGTATAAATAATATTATTACAACTTGTTGTATAGTGATTACATAGTATTACAAATTATTTGCGGCTTTCTGTGCATTCTTTTACTCTTCCTTACTCTGATATTGCCCAGAAAAATATGCCATGTTATTGTATTGTATTTTTTTCATCATGAGAGACTACCAAAGATTATAATCATCACAAGAATGAACCACGATGAATGATACAAGACTGTGAACCAATAAAAACGTGTTCTTTCTCATAAATGTTGCCAGTCTTTTCATTGTTACAACTTGTGCCTCGAGCCTGTTACATCCAGTCCCAGACATGGGGTAAGTTGTAACAGCTCCCATTTTTTCAAAAAACGTCCGGTGTAAAAGATGGGTAAAGATTTAAAATTATTTTTCAATTGGTATTAGTGCTCGGATATGTACTTTACAAACTCTCTTACTCACAATCGTAAAAGCATACATATTTTACGTGTTACAGGCTTTTTGCCGAAAACTGTTACAACTAGCCCCATGCCCGTAGTAAAAAACTCCATTCGTTGCCATTGAAAAATCCCCATTCATTCCTCATTGCCAAAATAACCAATGGAGATGAATGCCGAATTGCCTAAGGGGATTTTCGCCATTGAATTCCCCATTTGAAACGGAATGGGGATTATCTAATGGGGATTCAATGGAGACAATCCCCTTAGGCAATTCGACATTCATCCCCATTGGTTATTTTGGCAATGGGGAATGAATGGGGATTTTTCAATGGCGATGAATGGAGTTTTTACTATACGAAAGAATCTCCATTGCTGTTCGCCACTCATTCCCCATTGCCCACAAAACCAATGGATATGAATGCCGAATTTTCGAAGGACATTTTCGCCATTAAATTCCCCATTTGAAACGGAATAGGGATTATCCCATGGGGATTCAATGGAGACAATCTCCCTAGTGAATTCGCCATATTCACCTCTATTGGTTTTTGTGGGCAATGGGGAATAAATGGGATCATCAATGGAGATTCTTTCATATGATTGCTATATATACATGGAATTACGCATTAAATAATCAAGTAAGTTATCAGTAAGTAAGGTTAATCATAATGCTAATATTAGCATAACGACCAATAATTATATCATATATCATATATAGCAATCATATAGCAATCATATAGCAATCATATCTCTCTATATTATATAAAAATTTCGCCGCCACCGCCACCGCCGCCGCCCCCGCCCCCGCCCCCGCCCCCGCCCCCGCCCCCGCCCCCGCCACCGCCCCCGCCCCCGCCCCCGTGTACAAGAATCGAGACGGCCTGAAGTTGGCCACAGACTAAGCAGGGTGAAGTTGGCCATGGAACAATAAAACGAGCGGGGTGAAGTTGGCCATGGAATAAAGAATCGAGCGGGGTTAAGTTGGCCATGGAATCGAGAATCGAGCGGGATGAAGTTGGCCATGGAATCGAGAAACGAGCGGGATGAAGTTGGCCATGGAATCGAGAATCGAGCAGGGTGAAGTTGGCCATGGAATCAAGAATTGAGCGGGGTGAAGCTGGCCATGGATGGCCAAATTCAGCGGTTGGTTGCCGGGTGTGGAGGGGGGAGGCGTGGGATGGTGGGGAGGGGGTTGGGGAAGCTGGCGGGCGGGGGGTCGGGGTTTGGGTTAGACGCGAACCTTTACGATGCGAGGGCGCGTAGCGCCCGAGCCGCACGGGCCCCTAGTATATATATATATATATGTATATATATATTACATTTAATAGAAATTATTGAAGCTCAGAATTGAGAAAATAGATTGTAAGTGTATTCAGATGACGATTGATAATGAAAGTATATACGTTTCTCCTCTCACAAATCGAGTTGAAAGAGACTGATAAAATTATGTGTATATGTTAAAAATAAACGGTTTTAAAAATCATTTATCCCAAACGTACGCGCACTTGATGAGCAGTATATAATATATTTTTTTTAAATATATTATATTATATATTATTCTAAACTATTATATTATATTTTAAACTGATCGACCATCGATATAATCATCAGCATTTATTACAATTGAAGAAAATATTTGGTTCATATATGAGAATCAGCGACATCTACTCTTACTTAATTTTATTAATTCACCGCCGTTTGAGAAATATCGCATTCGGAAAAATTCTCATCGATCGATGGGTTCAATTGTTCTGCATTGAACCTCGAATATGGATTGCAACATCGTTAACGAATGCTGCTCATCATTCGATCAGTCGTCAATGAAGTGACATTATTGATAAATGTTGATCATTGTATAATTCGTAGTTACTTATTATTCAATGGGTATCCTTGGTAAATGCTGATCATTTCATCGTTAGCCGCATTTGGGTTCCAATGAACATCTGTGGGAAATGCTGATCTTTCAGTTCATCCGCATTGACTTTCCAATGGACATCATTGGGTAAAGCGGATCATTTCGTTCATCAGCATTTACCTTCCCATGGACACCATTGGGCAATGCTGATCGCTCGATACATCCGCATTGGCTTTCCAATGAGCATCATTGAGTGATGATGATCATTCGTTTCATCCGCATTGGCTTTCCAATGAGCATCATTGAGTAATGATGATCATTTGATTCATCCGCATTTGATGTTCAATGGATACCCATTCACTGATCAATGGTCAGCCCTGTACGCCATTGACAAATGCGGAAATCTCAATGGGTCCCCATTCATTGTCCAATGGAGTCGTATGAGGACCATTGGTTGCCATTGGCGATTCAATGGAGTTTTTTACTACGGGTGCTCCCCTTTTGTAGGATTTAAGGATTTTCGTTTTTAATCTTACGAATATCTTCATTCCAATTTCTCTTCTTCTGGTCCAAAATCGAAAATTGTTATGATGACTTATTGTTATGAAAAATTGTTTTTTTTCCCCTGTACAGCTGAAGAAAAATCACAACACGTGTACAATGTGATATTGAATTTTTATCCAACGAACGTGTATATATGATCGCCGAAAAAGTCGCTTTTCCCGCGTTGCAAACGCAATAACTCGTTTCTTTTCATTGGAGTATCACCACGCGCAGAATGCCCGTGGCGTTAAAACGCTCTCACAATCAGTATCGGTACAGCCTTAAGGATTACGTACGTGGATACGTATACGTGTGCACTTATATTCATATATAGATATAATAAATATACATATATGTGGAGCAATACACATAAAATAGTGAAGTCCACGTGGAGATCGACGTACGGCGTAGTACGCGATTTGTTACGCCAGTATAACAATACCCGCGGCGATAAGACTCAATATACGACTCGCCTCGTGTACGTACGACTTCGCAACACGATTTCACCGTGTAAACGTGTATTGGGAAACTAAAATAGATTTCTATGAAATATTGTACGGCAAATATCGTGTTCTATGTTTTTATTTTTTTTTTTTTTTCTCTCTCGATAGATATCGGAGGAAAAGGGAGGAGGATGAAGAGAGAGAGAGAGAGAGAGAGAGAGAGAGAGGCGTTCTGACCGCGTGCGTTCCGCGACACGTATCGTTCGCCGATAAAAGCGACGCGGGCGCACATTCTTCTTTCTGCCTTCTTCTCCTCCTCATTGTCGAATATCCTCTCTCGCTCTCTCGTCGCATATCTTTTTGATAGAGAGAGAGAGAGAGAGAGAGAGAGAGAGAGAGAGAGAGCAGACGAAAAGCCGCGACAAGCATCGTGGGACCCAGAGAGAGAGAGAGAGAGAGAGAGAGAGCGAGAGAGAGAGAGAGAGAGAGAGAGAGAGAGAGAGAGAGAGAGAGAGAGAGAGAGAGAGAGAGCGAGAGGGATGGAGAAGAAGGGAATGAGAGATCATGAGAGAATTTCGTTTGCAAAGATGAGACCCTCGACGAAGCCTCGGAATCTGGTTAATTGATCCTCCTCTGTGTGTTAATTTCGAACGAGGAAAAGTGAGACGAATAAGTAGATCCGTTTGTATACATATGAAACTTACAACGGCAATTGAGTCTAAAAATGATTAAAAATAAAATTTAGAATAAAAAAAACAAGTGCTCATTTTGGGTTGAATTTTTTATTAGTAACAAAAATTGATATTCATAATTAGAGAAATGTCTTTGGAAAAAATCGAAAAAATTAGTAATTATGGAGGGCCCACGAACGGACTAGTCTTAAAAGTTGATGAACAAATAGAAGTTTGAGACAAAAATTAAAAAACAAAATCGAAATATGCACTCACTTGGGTGGGAGTCGAAAAACCTTAAGATCAAAATTCATAATGACCGAAATTGAGAAATTTATGTATTCCAAAAATTAATAATTCGCACGTGCATTATGTAGAAGCTTAATAAAGGAGAGATTGAAAAATGCCATAAAAGAAGAAAAATTTTGAAAATCAAACACTTAATTTGGACGATTATTAAAGAAGTTATGACGAAAAAACCGAAAAAGAGAGGTTTTTTTTACATTTAATATCTTGTGAACGGGTGATCGAAAAAATTTCAAAATTTAACAGGAAGGATCTTTTGTTGGGTACAAAAAAATATAATAAAATTGAGGAAATAAAAAAAAAGTTTTTTAAACTGTCCGATTTGGGATGGAACGCCCCATATATTATGTTAAATATGAAAAAATGTCCTCTCCATTGTTTCATTGATTTCTCAGTGAAAAGTTTGTTGAAAATTGAAAAAGAAATATTAATATGTATAAGAATGTAGCTATTATTGTTTTTTTTTTATTTAAAAAATGCCAACGAATTGAAATTTTTTTCATTTTTAAGGCCATTTTTTCAAGTAGGTTTTCAAAATAGTAATTATCAATTTTTTTTAAATCTGCTTCGTCGGACTTAACCACAGCGATGTCCAATATTTAAAAAAAAACTTTGAAAATCGACTCAAAAGTTTTTGAGTATTCGCTGGGACAAAGTCGAAAAAATTCATTTTGCGAAAAATGCGTTAAAAGTTTTCTCTAGTCTAAACCAGTCGGAATTCTCAGAATTTCAACTTTTCAAATTTCAGAATTTCAACTTTTCAATTTTCTAAACTTTAACTTTTCAATTCTCAAAATTTCAACTTAAAATCTAGCCTACATTTTCTTCATAATATAAACTTTAAAGAAACGCAAAAAAAAATATTAATTTTTACAGTGGTTGTTCCACCAACACTCGACAAAAAATAATTTGTAGCAAAATATGCCAATTGTTTTCTTTGGAAATTGCTTGCGAGAGATAATAGTCAATTAGTTTCAATTAGTTTTAATTAGTTCCATTTTTTGTTGGAAAACCTTGAAAATTAACAGATCAATATTATTTTAAATATTAAAAAAATGTCGAAAAGTGTAAGAATGTAGCTATCATTATCTGTAGCTTTTTTTTAATATTTACAAAATTGCGACGAATTGAATTTTTTTTTTCATCTTCAAGGCTCTCTTTATTCTAGCAAATTTTCAAAATAGTAATTATCAAAATTTCTTTAATCTGCTACGTACAGACTTAGCCACTGCGATAACCAACATAAAAAAAAATTGAAAATCGATTCGTAAGTTTTTGAGTATTGGCTGGGACAAAGTCGAAAGAATTCATTTTGCGAAAAATGCGTTCAAAATTTTCGTTAGTCTAAACCGGTCAGAATTGTCAGAATTTCAACTTTTCAATTTTCAAAATTTCAACTTTGCAATTTTCTAAAATTAACTTTTGAATTCTCAAAACTTCAACTTAAAATCTAACCTACATTTTTTTCAAAATATAAGCTTTGAAGAAATGCAAAAAAAAATTATTAATCCTAACAATGATTTTTCCATCGACACTAAAAAAAAAAATGTAGCAGAATATGCCAATTGTTTTCTTTGGAAATTGCTTGCGAGAGATAATAGTCAATTAGTTTCGAGGATTTGGAAACGCATGTTTTTCGCTCGGAGCAAAAAGGGTTGAGAAAAATAAATAGCTTATTTCGAGTCTAAAAGGGATATGGACACATGTCCGGGTGTGTGTGTGTGTGAGTGTGGGAAGAGGGAAAAAGAAGTATGAGAGAGGCTGTGGGCAGCAAAGGATGCACCGGGCGAGACAGGAGAGCGAGGAGCGTGCAGGAGAGAGGACATCGAACTGAAATGGCCTCTGGGAGCGCATTCCAGTATTCTTCTCGCTACCTCAGTCCATCCCCCTTCTCTCTCTCTCTCTCTCTCTCTCTCTCTCTCTCTCTCTCTTTCTCTTATTCATTTCATCTCCTCTCTTCGCCGCTCCTTCCTCCACATATTCCTCCGTGCTTCTCGACTTTAACCCCTCCAATCTTCTCTCTCTCGCTCACCTTCTGCCTCGTTACACGCTTTATGCTTCGTACCGCTTCAACCCCCTCCCCCTCCCCCGATTTTTTCCCTCCTTTCGGTTCTACAAACATACTTCTTATCTTCGACTCTGTCCTTCTCCCTCGCTTCTCCACTTCGAGGAACCTGCATTGTTCCCTCTTCAACTTCCCTCTCCCTTTCTCTTTCACTCTTTTCCATGCCACGTACAAAATGATCCCTTCTTTGGTCCCTCCAATTTATCCACTTCATTCCTCTTCCCTTCGACTTTATCCTCATACTATATTTGTTCATCTTCGATTTTGCTCCTCTTCCTCTTCCTCTCCCTGCATTGTTCCCTCTTCAACTTCCCTCTCCCTAGATCTCTCCCTTTCTCTTTCACTCTTTTCCACGCCGCCTAAAAAATAATCCCTTCTTTGGTCCCTCCAATTTATCCATTTCATTCCTCTTCCCTTCGGCTTTATCCTCATTCTATATTTGTTCACCTTCGATTTTGCTCCTCTCCCTCTTCCTCTTCCTGCATTGTTCCCTCTTCAACTTCCCTCTCCCTCGATCTCTCCCTTTCTCTTTCACTCTTTTCTACTCCACCTACAAAATGATCCCTTCTTTGGTCTCTCCAATTTATCCACTTCATTCCTCTTCCCTTCGAATTTATCCTTATACTATATTTGTTCATCTTCGATTTTGCTCCTCTCCCTGTTCCTCTTCCTCTCCCTGCATTGTTCCCTCTTCAACTTCCCTCTCCCTCGATCTCTCCCTTTCTCTTTCACTCTTTTCTACTCCACCTACAAAATGATCCCATCTTTGGTCTCTCCAATTTATCCACTTCATTCCTCTTCCCTTCGAATTTATCCTTATACTATATTTGTTCATCTTCGATTTTGCTCCCCTCCCTCTTCCTCTTCCTCTCCCTGCATTGTTCCCTCTTCAACTTCCCTCTCCCTTGATCTCTCCCTTTCTCTTTCACTCTTTTCCACGCCACCTACAAAATAATCCCTTCTTTGGTCCCTCCAATTTATCCACTTCATTCCTCTTCCCTTCGACTTTATCCTCATACTATATATTTGTTCATCTTCGATTTTGCTCCTCTCCCTCTTCCTCTTCCTCTCCCTGCATTGTTCCCTCTTCAACTTCCCTCTCCCTCGATCTCTCCCTTTCTCTTTCACTCTTTTCTACTCCACCTACAAAATGATCCCTTCTTTGGTCTCTCCAATTTATCCACTTCATTCCTCTTCCCTTCGAATTTATCCTTATACTATATTTGTTCATCTTCGATTTTGCTCCTCTCCCTGTTCCTCTTCCTCTCCCTGCATTGTTCCCTCTTCAACTTCCCTCTCCCTCGATCTCTCCCTTTCTCTTTCACTCTTTTCTACTCCACCTACAAAATGATCCCATCTTTGGTCTCTCCAATTTATCCACTTCATTCCTCTTCCCTTCGAATTTATCCTTATACTATATTTGTTCATCTTCGATTTTGCTCCCCTCCCTCTTCCTCTTCCTCTCCCTGCATTGTTCCCTCTTCAACTTCCCTCTCCCTTGATCTCTCCCTTTCTCTTTCACTCTTTTCCACGCCACCTACAAAATAATCCCTTCTTTGGTCCCTCCAATTTATCCACTTCATTCCTCTTCCCTTCGACTTTATCCTCATACTATATATTTGTTCATCTTCGATTTTGCTCCTCTCCCTCTTCCTCTTCCTCTCCCTGCATTGTTCCCTCTTCAACTTCCCTCTCCCTCGATCTCTCCCTTTCTCTTTCACTCTTTTCTACTCCACCTACAAAATGATCCCTTCTTTGGTCTCTCCAATTTATCCACTTCATTCCTCTTCCCTTCGACTTTATCCTCATACTATATTTGTTCATCTTCAATTTTGCTCCTCTCCCCCTTCTTCCCTCTCGAGAGAGGGACTCCCTCTCTCTTTCTCTTGCTTCCACTTCGAGAATTCTACATTTTTTTCCTCTCCACTTTCCTCTCTCCCTCTCTCCTTCTGTCTCCCTCTATTTTGCTTCTTCTTTTTCTTCTTCTTCTTCTTCTTCTTCTGCATTCTACTCTTTTCAACTTGCACCGCGAGAAACCCTCTCGACACGCCAAGAACCGACTCACGGCCTCACAACAGCATCCACCTTTGGGCTTAGCGTCCTTTTATTTTGCTCCCGCATTCCTGAGTTTCCGGTCGGCGACGACGACGACGACCGAGACGTTGGAACGACGTATACACATATATAGGAGTCCACACACGCGTTACTATGGTCATTTACACTCGCCTCTGCTCGTTGCACACGCAAACACCATTTTATTTCATTTTTCCTCCTATTT